>PVIH01009599.1:0-81201 GCA_004025045.1 Sigmodon hispidus
ACTCACCACACACACACACTACTCACCACACACACACCACTCACCACACACACACCACTCACCACATAAACACACTTACCACACACTCGCACACACACACACATAACACATACACACCACACTCATCAAGAATCAGAAGTGGCACAGGCTGTGACTTCTTTCTTTCTTAACTCAAAACACAATGATGAAAACACAAAAGGAATATTGAGATTTTTTTTCTCACAAACTGTTGGCAAAGGGACAAAAAAAAAAAGAAAAGAAAAGAAAAGAAAAGAAAAAAGAGGAAAACTGGCAGATTGAAAATCAAAAGAGACTTAACAAGCATCTCCCGTTAGACTCGGTGTCCTCAGATTCTGATTCAAGCAAAATGGAAGGAGTAAGTCAGCACTTGGGAGACACCGAGGAACAGAACCAACCTGAGGCTGGTGATGTTAGGATTTGCGACTGTCTTGAAACCCATTATCACGTCTAAAAATACAGGTCTTTATTTTTAGAAATGCACATGGAAGCATTTGCTGGAGATGTCACATGATGACTTGAGTGTTTCTGAGGAAAACAGAGGAAGGAAAAATCGTGAGGGAGATCAAAATAAGAAAAGGGGAAAGACTGGCCATGTGTCAAACTTCAAACCGGGAGCCGGATGCACTGAGGTCCGTGATTGTAGTTTGCATGCCTGAAATTACATAGGATGAAGTGTTTTAAATATGCCGAGAACAAGAAAGTGCTTTCTAGAATCCCACCTCACTTCTCTCTTGTTTATTCTTCAAGTTCAAGCTCCTAAGTAGACAACTGACTACATCAACTTCTGCCCCAAACCTTCATGGTGAGCAAGGGGCTGTCTGGTGTTAACTCTCATTTCCTAAAGAAAGACCCTCAGCTGTGGGCTGGTGTCCAGTACCTCTGAAGTCAAAGAAAAGGCCATAAGCTTGGAATGTTTGGTCAGAGCCAGGGTTTTGTCCTGTTCTAGATGATAAAGCAGTCCCCCAGGCTGGCAGAGGAAAAGACACAGGCACCAGCTTTGTCTACAACTTGGGTTTTCACTGGAAAGTTGCTCCTAGGTAGGATCCTATATCCCAGTCTCTCCATGTGCTGGACAGCGCAGCATGCATGGTTCCACACATGGCCTGGTTTGCTCTTCACTTCCCACTGCCAACCCAGGCAAGCACCGACCACCCTCAGGGTCAGTTCCTCATTTAGGAAATGAAGCTGGCGAACATCCTCATCTGCTTCTTCATCTGCGAAGTGAGCCAAGGTCAGGGGGTGGAGGGCTGGGACAGAGCAGAGGCTGTCCCTGTGTGAGTACACACAGTATACTAGGGACAGGTACTTCAGGTCCTTACACTTGTAAAGTTATTATAGAGGGAGCTGGAGGCTCTGGACAGAAGCATATTGTGTGTGAGAAATGTGGACTCTATTCATCTTCAGAAATGTGTGAGTGTGGGGCCTCTCAAGTCTTGGTCACTATCCTGACAAGAGAAGAATGATAACCTTAGGGACAGACGTGATCTTTTTTCCTGGTGGGATGGCTGGAGGATGGGGGTTGTCCTCCTGCTTGGGGCTAGAGACTCCTTATCTTCTGTAGATAAACCACAGAGGACCAGACACTGGGCAGGTAGAGAGAGCCCTTCAACAGAACCGAGGTTCACTGCAGCCAGTTCAAGAGGCACAGAATCTACCAGTCCTGCCTAAGAACACCAAGTGCCACCACGGTGGCCATCCAGAGGGGTGCTCCCTTTGTATGTCTGTTTGCCTGTACATTTCCGTGTAAGCATGTGAATTACCAGTATGCTCACTGCTCACGGCGGGATGAAGGAAGCATCTGTTCTGTGTTCTCAATAAAACTCAGGGAACTCTGAAAAGAGACCGAAGTGACAGACTGAGATGAAAATGGAACCGTCTGAGTGGTAGCCAGAGCTGGGGAAAACTAGGTGGGATGGAGGAGGGGCAGGTCTCAGTTTGGAGTGGGAGGCTTACCCCACCTAGAGACTCCATCTGCGGAGAGGTTCTCGGGCATGCAAGAGCCTTTGGCCCTTGCTTTAAAGACCTGTGAATAAAAAAGACACAATGTCTTTTCACCTATTTCCCCCAGCCCTGTTCCTTCTCTCCTCAACTCCAACAATGCAATTCTCCCAGCTGTCTGCAGAAACCCCTAGAAAGGATAAGGTTGAAGACTGAACCCCACACCCGCAGTCTAGCAACAAGCTGATCACATATGACACTCAGCTCCTTCTCCCACAGTCCCCACGGCCACCTGCACACCCCTCACCGTTCTCATGGTCTGTCTATACTCCGTCACCTTGCAAATGGAAGCACATTTGTTGCTGATCCAGCAAGTGCCTCAAGCCTGCTTCCACAGCTGGCTCTCTGCCCACCCACGCCCCCTCCCCAGTCCAATGCAAGAACATCTGCTCCCCGGGTACTCCCTGCCCTCTGGCTTGTGCTTGACTGGGCTCACTGTAGCTCTCTCCCTTGTCTCTTTAGAATAGCATGTGTTGTTCCTTCCAAAGGTTCTGGTGTCTTCCTGAATTTTCCCAGGTTAAATTTTCAGTTTCAATTCAGCCTTATTATTTTATCAATTTAGCCTCATAACAGCTTTGTTCTATCTACTAACTCCATGGTCGGTGGCCCGAGGGGACAGTTGGTGTCTCTACAGCAGCTACATGCCATAGATACTCAACAGGAAGGACATGTTTTCGTCTCCAACGTGCAACGGCCAAGGTGCCTGACTCTGGAATCTTCTGCATGTTGGCACTCTCCAGCCATACCTCAGCCACAGTTCTATTAAACTAAGCCTACGAGACAGTGATAAACTTTAATGTGAGGTTTCTCCGTAGGCTTCTGTTTGTACACTTGTCCTTATCTCTATAGGCTTCTGTGTTTGCACACTTATCCTTATCCTGTAGTGGGATTATGCTGGTAATGTAAATATTTGTCCTGCCTATGGGTTTAATAAAAAGCTGATTGGCCAAAGGCAAACAGGAAGTGTGGGTGGGGTTACCAGACTAAGAAAACTCAGGAACATCTCAGAGCAAACACAGATGCCAGACAGATGCCAGAGAACTGCCACAGACACAACAAGAAGATGGCAGCAGACTCAGAGGAAAGAAGCTAAAATGCTGCTCTGAGAAAAGGTAATGAGCCGTGTGGCTGAACAAGATGGAATGAGTTGGGATGAAGGAATTAGCAAGTTATATGCCTGCGCCCTAGGTCAATCAGCATAAAAATAATACAAGCATCTGTGTGATTCTGTGGGACTGTGTGTGTGTACCTGGGGGACTGTGAGTCCGAACATTGAGACTAGACCAGAAAATCCAGCCAAGAACCTTTTACATTGTCCCCGATAGATGCTAGTGTTTGCACACTTGGTCCTTATACCCATAGACTCTAGTGTTTGCACACTTGTCCTTATCCCCCATAGACTCTAGTGTTTGCACACTTGGTCCTTATACCCATAGACTCTAGTGTTTGCACACTTGGTCCTTATCCCCATAGACTCTAGTGTTTGTACACTTGTCCTTATCCCTATAGATTCTAGTGTTTGCACACTTGTCCTTATCCCCATAGATTCTAGTGTTTGCACACTTGTCCTTATCCTCATAGATGCTAGTGTTTGCACACTTGTCCTTATCCTCATAGATGCTAGTGTTTACACACTTGTCCTTATACCCACAGATTCTAGTGTTTGCACACTTGTCCTCATCCCCATAGACTCTAGTGTTTACACACTTGGTTCTTATCTCTCATAGACTCTAGTGTTTGCACACTTGTCCTTATCTCTATAGATTCTAGTGTTTCACACTTGTCCTTATCCCCATAGATTCTAGTGTTTGCACACTTGTCCTTATCCTCATAGATGCTAGTGTTTACACACTTGTCCTTATCCTCATAGATGCTAGTGTTTGCACACTTGTCCTTATACCCACAGATTCTAGTGTTTGCACACTTGTTCTTATCCCCATAGACTCTAGTGTTTACACACTTGTCCTTATCCCCATAGGCTCTAGTGTGTGCACACTTGTCCTTATCCCTGTAGATTCTAGTGTTTTCACATTTGTCCTTATTTCCATAGACTCTAGTGTTTGCACACTTGGTCCTTATTCCCTATAGGCTCTGGTATTTGAATACTTGGTCTTCAGCTTTGCTCTCTGAATGCACACACTGACCAGGATGCTACCTTCTCTTGAGAGGCAACCTAGACCTGAGGTTCTAGGTGACCTTCAAAGGCCACTCACAGCCTTCATCTGATTTAATATGTCACCTCTCCACAGTGAGGGGAAGGTACCTTCACAGGACAAACTAAGACACTGTAGAGAGACTCCTTGTCCAAGATCATGTGGCCAGCAAGTAGCAGTGACTTTAACTCCTATTTGTTGGACACCAGATACACTGACTGGACAGAAAGGTCACTAGAGAGAGCCACAGAGACATTCGATCCAAATGGCTGGACTTTGATGATGACTATGTTTGACTACCAGCTAGGCTCCTTGTAGCTCCATTTTTAGGGACAAAACTAATGTGCCCCTTTGAGTGAAGGCCTGTGCTCCTCCCGTGTCCATGAGGATCTGAGAATGTTGGGCTGGAGCCAGACATGGTCACATCCAGCATAGTTAGCACCTGGTCTCCAGATCTAGACTAGCTGCTTCCCCCCTGTTAGCCTCAGTTTCCTTCTCTGTAATACAAAGGGCTCTGCTGGGAAAGATGCTTATTTCTTTTACTGATGACTTTTATTGCTGAAGGAACAATGCTTCCCCCAGCTTTGGGGGCAGGTGCTGGCAGAATTAGACACCTATTATGATGGATGGATGCATGGGACACCATCTGCTCAGTCAGTGGCATGCAAGCTTCCAGAGAACCTGCCTGTCCATCCAAAGGGAGGCCTTCAGCAAATATACCCACTAGCCTCCTGGACCACACTGTCTTCTGCTATGTGTACACCCTCATGAAGAATCCCCTCCCAGGGGACAGGAACAGTTTGAGCTGCTCCACAGCAGAGGTGATTTCCAGGACAGACTCACAGATGAGCACAGACTCCATGCTGTTTGCTGAAAGGTCCAGGTTTGCTCAGGCTGCATCAACACTTGACTGGGGAGCCTCCCGTTGACTTGACATACACTTCCTCGAAGCACTTTTGCCTATTAAGTCTCCTCCCCAGCTCAGCATTCAGAGTGCTGACTCTGCAGGCCCTTCTTTTATTACCTCCCTGCTCTTTTGCTTAACGAGGGCACCATAGCTCGCTAATCAGAAACACATTGATGCTCAGCTCCCTGGTGGCCTTGGCTCAGGGGACTCATCTCTAAGTCCTTGCTGTTTTGCCCCCCCTTCCCCCCCACCAAACAGTGGCTTCAGGGCAGGACAAGATCCCTTTCTATTTTTTTCTCTGGTTGACTTCTGGGCATCACTGAGCCAGTTCCCATCATCCGTCTCCAGTGGTTCCAGGGATGTCCTGATTGCAAACTGTCCTACAGGAAGGGGAAGATAGAGCCAGACCTTCCTCCCTCTGGGAGGAGGATGAAAGAAGTTAATGGTAGCAGAGGTTTTAAGGACACCAGGAGTCCAGAACAAGACTTCCAAGAAGCTGTGCTTCACATCTGACTTTGGTCATTTTTGTGACATCAAAGCAATTCAGATAGCACAGGACAGTCAGGGCAGACAGGCCACCACTTACCCAGTCCTAGCCTCCAGCAAAGTTCCTGAAGGTTGAGATTTCTTTTGAGCCTTGGGCTTCACTCGTGTTCTGGCTGCTCCTAGGTAGGGATTTGAGCTTCGGGCAGCTGTTTTCACACCAGATCGGCCCATCTCAGTTTGATCCTTGTATGGCTGAGACTAGAGGGCAGGGTGAAGAGCAAGGCTGTAATGAATCGAGGCAGATGCCTCGGACTTGCAGTGGCTGGAGTCCAGGAGAGGGAGGTGGGAGGGGAACAGGCCCTGAGCGCCTCCGGGCCAAGCTGTCTCCAGCTCAGCCCCCAGGTCAGAGCTCAGACCTCCTGGAGAAACAGCTCATCTTTCTGAGAAAAGCCAGGGGGACATTCTTCCTGCCCTCAGGCGCCTCTGGAGGTCATGTGATGATCCCTGAACATGGCAGTCAGTCCTAATGCCTGAAATGTCAGTTGTCCTAGGAACAGGGATCACAGCATATAGCCAGGCACTGTTTCCAAATTCTGCCCTAGTTTGAGAACTTCTTCAAAAACAGCAAGTGTGGGATGGCAGGCCTTCTCTGTACAACCCTGTGCTTCACTGACACGTTTTTCTTTCTTCTGGGGGGAGGTGATACAGGCCCCAAAGTGGAAAACAGATCTCACAGCCCAGACAACAGACAGGGACAGCAGAAGGTGACTGTACACCCCACCTGGACAGCATTACAGCCACGTTCACTCCACACCCTTCTATCCAGAACAGAACTGGCTGGGCCTCGCACCTTCACTCAAGGTCAGTGAGCACAGGAGCCCAAAAGACATGTGACCACCTCCTTCCAAACCACCCACATGGAGGTGACGCTCAAGATGTCAGAACCCATTACTATCCTAATAAATGGACTCCAGGAGTTTCATAGTGTCCTGAAGTTGTCTATTTTGTCAATAATACACTATAGAGACAGTCATTCTATGTCAAGAGGCAAGAATATAGTTGTTTTGTTATGTGTGATTTTTAAACTTACATGTCACAGCTTACATAACCAGTCTTCAATGAGTGCGTAGATTTCCCCATTTCTTTAGTTTTGTAAGTAATATTTTATCTTTTGTTTTTTTGTGTATTTGAGGCAGCCTAGATATATAGCCCAGACTGGCCTTGAACCACTGGCCCTCCTTCCTCATGCTCCCCTTCCATTGGGAAGGTCAGAGGTGTGTTCAATTGTACCTGTGTCACCTGGAGTTTTACTATGAGACCCTTTACTGACCTCCGTGAGTGAGACCTTTTCAACCTTTGTAATATTTGTGACTCTAAAATATTTTTAAATGTCTTTGTTATTTTTGCATCTAGTTCATATACTTATGGGCTTCTTTTTATCTGAGTTATTTATGCATTCCTTTTGCTGTTCTGTCTGGATAACTCTCCTTCCAAGCTCTCATAAACAGCCGCATCAGCCTTCAGTTTGCTTTTATTTTGTCTGGCTATATTTTTTTTTCCTGAACAGAAGAGGTACATTTACATGTAGTCACACTTAACAGCCTTTTTTTCTTTGAGAGTTCTAGAACTTCAGCCATGCATTTTTTTTTAAAAGGCTTTTCCCCATTTTTTAGTGTGTTATTCTAGAAAGGTCTTAATTTTGCTGATTCGTACTTGATCAATGTAAATTTATTTCCTGGCAATAATAAGACTCACAGCATGGTCTTTATCCTAGCATCACACTGTCCCAGATAAAGTCAGCTCTCCACTTGATCTGAAGAGCAGCTGTCTGTCTGTCTGTCTGTGTATGTGTCTGTTCTTCCTGTATGTTGACCCTGATCTTGGAGGCAAGCTGTTTTGTGACAAGTTGGTTCTTCAGAAGTGACTCCATTAAATCTGAAGAGCAGGTTGTCTGTCTGTCTGTCTGTCTGTCTGTCCATCCTCCCTGCATGTAGCCATGGGTCTCAGAAGGAAGCTCTTCAATGGCAAGTTGGTTCCTCATGTGTGACTCCTAGACAGGCTCACCTTTACAAGCTTCCGTTCGAGACTTATGGGTTTCCTTTCTCTGATGTGGTGGAGGGATTTACTTTGTGCAATAGCATCTTGTCCTTTGGTTTACAGACAAATGACTAAAAGCAGAAATGAGCAACCCAGGATGTGACCATCATAACCTCCCCTCTACCCTGCAACCAATCCTGAAGCCGTTCTCCCAGGATCCTTTCCAGGATGCAGGCGGCTCAAGCACTGATGTTCTCACACTGTCTTGTTAGGCTGCTTGTCCTTTGTGGTCCTTCCAAGTCCTAAGGCTAAGCCTAGGCTGTATTCTTGGGCTATACAGATTCTCCAAAAGCAGAGACTACCTCCCTCATGCCATTGCTGTTTATATGTGCTGCTTCTGCTGGTCCTGGTGACCGACTGCTGAGTAGAAATCTGTGGGAGTGGCTGAGTGGCTAAGCTACACCTTTTTCTGTCACCTGCACTTCTAACATGGAGTCCCAGAAAGGTTTGCCAATGGCCCAATGACTGAGGAGATCAATCTTTGCACCTTTAAAATCTGTCACTATCTGTCATGGTCTATGGACTACCTGTGCTCACCTGGGAGAAGGTGGGCAGCTGGTAGGGAACCTGATGGGGTCATGGCTGCTTCATCCCACACTGGTGCTTCTGCTGAGATGTCTGGGTGGGTGGATGAATGGAAGGATGGGTGGATGGATGGATAAATAAATGGGTGGGTGAATGGAGGGGTGGATGGATAGGTGAATGGATGGATAGATGGACAGGTGGATGGAGGAGTGAGTGAATAGGTGGGTGGGTGAATAGGTGGATGGATGAGTGAGTGGGTGGATGAATGCATGGATAGGTAGGTGGAAAGATAAGATTAGTAGATAGGTAAATAGGTGGTTGGGAATGTAGGTGGGTGGTTGGGTGAATGAGTAGGTGTGTAGATGAGTAGATGGATGGACAGATGGGTAGGTGAGCGGGTGGACAGAATTATGGACATCTAGGAGGATCACTTAGCATCTGAATGTGAGTTTTCTTATCTTATAAGTGTGAATGCTGTTGGTTCACTGTCTGTGGCAAACCCAGTATAAGAAGTTGTATGTGATAGTGTTTAGATAAGACAGTATGGATGAGCAGGCACTTCCTTACCTCTGCAGCAACTTTTGCACATGGGGCTATGATTTCCCTTCCCACCTGCTGCTTTCACTCCAGCCTAGTGGATCCCTACCCTGGGAGACATATTAGAGGCCTTCCTCCACCTCTCCAGTCTCTAGAGACCAGGCCTCTTGTTTCTCCCTGAAGCCATGGTATGGGCTGGACTTTGTCCAAATGTTTCAACCTTCCATGGAAATGTTCCAAATTGGGCCCGGGTTGGAGGGCCAGGCGAAGTGCCAGCTGCTTCCTGTAGCTCAGCAAACAGATTGCATCCCAGACCTTTACCCTCAAATCACCTGGCATCAGCAACAATCCGCGAGTGTGTAACATAAGTAGAGAGAACAAGCATGTTCTGAGCACAGGTAGTGGTCGAATCTGTTAAGATTTTAACAGAACTCTAACTTGTGAGATGTGAGCCTTGACTGCTCATGCTCTGAGGCATGGGTAAGGAGATCTCCTTAAGTTCACCTCTGGCTCTTCTGTGCTGTTAAGAGCAGGGCTAGCTGGGTTTGCATGTGTTCAGGGACCTTGTGAAATGGGAATTCTCAGCCAGAAGGTCCTGAGGTGGGACCTGAAGATCTGTGTTGCTGACATCTGTGATCCTGCACGTTCACAGACCACATGGAAGGAAACAGAGGGATGGGTCTTGGCCCTCAGCTGCCATTATTCATGCAGACATCAGGAGTGTGAGCAGTACACTTCCCTGAGGCCTGGGGTCATTTTTCATTCATGTAATTACAATCCCAGTTGAGACCATTGCCCCTTTTTCCGAGCCTGACCCCTGTCATACCCCCCATGAGCATTTAAAATCACTAATGTTAATAGGGACTCTATGTACTAAAAACAACAACAAAAACCTGAGAGCTTGATGTACGTGCTCAAAGGTGACACCAATCCCTAGGTCTGCCACTGGTGGTTTTTATATGACAGATCTCATCTCTACCCCAGCCTGGACCCTCAGCTTAATGTTATGCAGGACAAAACACCAGCTGGTTTCTCTAGACTTCTTTCTGGCTATGAGGGCAGTAGCATCTCAGGAGGACGCACACACTGCTCCTCCCTCAGCTCCCTGTGCGCTGAGTCTCTGCACGTATTGGTCATGCCTGAGGCAGGCAGTCATGACACCATACCTTTCTCTGTTCCCTGAGGAGGACTCAGACCCCTCTCTCTAATAGGGTCTGTGGAGGTCACAGACTGAAAGGCCCCTCAGTCTCCCTGTGGTTCACTGTGGAAACAGAAGACACACGGGGGCGGGATGTGGGGGTGACCACAGGGCTGAGTGCAAACATCAAGAAAATCTGGCCAGGGTTTAGCAATCAGTAGAACTGGGATCTCCAGTCATTTTGAAGTAGAATGGAGGGATTTCTGACATGAGAAAAATGATTCTTTCTGGCAGTGGTGCCTACTCTGATCAGAAGTGAGCAGAGAACAGACTGTGTCCTGAAGCAGGGCTTTCCATGTATGACAGCCGCCGCGCTGTCATGGGATCTATAATTACAATCTTTCCATTTAAATGGTCTAGCTTTGACCTCTGTTTCTACCCCTCACAGATATGTGCCCAGCCTTAGCAGGGGTCCACTGGCCTTGTCATAGCAGAAACCACTGGTCTCTATCTCCAGCTCCAGCCGCTGCATTAAATTCTCAGCAAACCTCTTTCCCCTCTGAAAACTGCTAGACTGGAAAGTACAGGATGTTGCTCTGAGACTTATCATAGCCAGCATAGCTGTGAGTCAGGGCTGTGCAAAGCCAGCTGCTGTAAGCTGCTGATGACCAGAGATGGCTGAACTCTGAGGCTGTCCCTTTAGTGGGCATGGCTCTTCCTACGGCACCCTGTCCTCCATCCTCTGCATGACCTGTGTTCACTATTGCCTGTGCCTCACCCTTCCAATTGGCCTCTGAGGACCCTGCATCAGCTATGTGTTCCTGTTTCTATAATCATGGGGCTACTCTGGATGTCACAGTGTTGATCACCTCCCTCCTATACTTGAGGTTGCTGCTCCTAATGCTCTAGGAAGCCAGATAGGAGATGTGTGGGCTGAGGAAGAGAGTGTGGAGGAACCCATACCTTCACCAATCCTTGTCTTCACTCCATTGGCTTCCAGCATGTTAATAGATAAGTATGGTGTGCCAGGCTCTGGCTTACAGTGGGCATGCTCAGGGAATCCACTGACAGCCAGTGCAGATGCCAGCCCAAACACACAGACACACCTCACTACAGACACACCCAAGCAATTGCTCATAAACACACACTGTAGATGTTCACTGCTGGGTCTTATTACCTTTTACGTACACACACCTGCTCAAAAATAACACGTGCCAATGAGCACAGTGGGGGATTTCACCAGTTAGAAGTCAGCTTGCTCAGGGGTCTCCTCACAGACTGCTCAGATCCATCCCCTCCAGCAGACATTCCAGCAGGCTTCCTCCACTGCTTGTCAGACTTTGAAGTCCCAAGCCCTACTGTGAAAACCCTACTTTATATTCAGGGAAACTGAGGTAGGGTCAGGACTGGGTGAGCTGTTCTGAACAGCAGCTTGTGAGAACAAAATGAATTGTAGGGAGGCCTGACTTGAGGAACTGAGGTCTGAACCCTGAAAGGGCAGCCCCTGCTTTTGAACCATGCCTAAAGGGGCTTGTCCCCCGTCACCCCTGCATGCTGAGAACTGTCTGACACCTACTAGAAGCTTATCCTTTGCATTAGCAGAGCGACTGCACCCTCAGCCGCAGAGGAGAATCAGAGGGCTCCTGTCTGCTGTCCAGGTACCTCCTGGGGCTTCTCAGCTTCCAGCTGTCTACAGCTGTTTTCACCCTTCACCCAGAAGGTCCTCCTCCCAGCCTTCCCTGTGGGTCTCGGGAGTGTCCTATGCCCTCTACCACAGCCCCTGGGCAGTCTGGCACCAGTGTCTAGATCCTGTGCTGCTGTCCATGGGCCTCCTGCGTTAGTCACATTTCTCCCTGGCAGCTCAGTCAGAGCGGAGAGTCAGCAGGAGCTCAGCCAGCCCCATGTCCACCCCTTGTTCCCTCTCCATGACATACCATCTGCTGGGCTGGCAGGGCCCTTGGCAGAGCCTTTGAGGATAACTAGTTTTTCACCAGGCCTCGCTGGTGTCTGCCTGGTTTGGGGCCTGGTGGCTCTGCCACCTGACCTGACATTTCTTTATGGCCTCTACCTGCATGGCTCTCTCTCTGGGCAGCTGACAGAAACAAAGGGGGCCCAATTGGGTTTCCCTGTTCCTAACTGTTCCCTTGGAGCCAGCCCATCTTTCCTGTGAAGAGCTGCGACCCTGTTGCTCAGTCCCACCAAGCCTGGAAGTCTCAGCTCAGCTCCATGTGTGTTGAGCGCCTCCCTCAGTTGACTGAAGAGGCTCCAGGGCCAAAGGACATAGCATAGGAACACAAGGAGGTAACAGCCATAGTCACAGCAGAAAGGGAAAAATTGGCAAACTGGTGTTAAAATTCTCAAAACAAACTTATTAGCTAATGCAGGCTGTCACCATGACAACCAAACAGCACAGAAACAAACCTTCCCCATGCAGATTCATTACAGGAAGACTTCCTAACACCATTCCAAAGGTGTATTATTTTCCACTTTCAGTTATAATAAATTTTTTTAATAAACTGATTTGAAACACAGCTGCAGAGCTGGGTGTGGCAGGGATCTCCACACAGGGGCAAATGCACTTGGATTTGGGGTGCAGCTACTCATAACCGTGCATCACAATAGTCTCAACCATGAAGTGTGGCTTAAGGTTTAAGCCAAGGCTAGCCCAGGGGTGTAAGGACATCAGTATCGCAGTGGCAGCTGGCCTTCCTCCTTGACTAAATTACACAGAAGTATCTTTGAGAACAATCCTTTGACTTGAGCCCTAGCCTAGTGACGTGTGACTATTCCTGAGGAGTCCTATTTGTATTCACCCTGGCTAGAGAGGGAAGGGACAGACTAAAGAAATGATTCCAACCAGGGCCAGCTTGGTGAGCCAATGGGTTATTGGAGTTCCCGAGACAGCTAGCTCATGAAAAACCCACCCCAGCATGGATGATGACTCATGAGAACTTCCTTACTAGGGTCCCGCCCTAGTCAACCTTCCAAGTCTTGTATGCTAGTACCTCAAAGCCAAGTGTAACTAGGGGCAGGATTACGCTTAGCCTGGGACGAGGACCAGGAGTGAGTAAGTGGCTGGAATCTGAGGGGTCTGAGGACACCTCAAGATCATGTGGGCAACCATTAATGCTCTGATTCCAAGACCACAGAGGCCCTGTCATGGATGACTGAATTCTACTGCACCTGGGATCAGCTGGGAGCGCCTTCCTTTCCTACCTGACGCTTGGCTAATTCAGGAGAGCATGATCACACTCGGCTGAGTGTCTTCTGGCCAAGATGCCCATAATATTTCCTTTCAAAAACAAATGAAGGAAACCTAGCATCATCACAGCAAATGGGGCATGGAGTGCACTTCCTCAGCCGCTCAACAGTAATACCTAGATCCTAAGGAAGTTCTGCCTTCCCACCATCCACTGCACAACATACACTTGCTTTTTTCCACAAAAGCAGATGGCAAACACTTCGGCCTGGGTACACCATGGCCTGTCCAGGGCTCTCACTTTACTTCATCTGGCTGATCTGGACCGTGCAGATGGTGGTAAGTGGTGGGTGTGGCTGTGTGAGAACGCTTCACTTACACACGTGGGTGTGTTAGCTTCTCATGGATGTGACAAGGTGTCTGAGAGACACTGAAAAGGGAAAGGATTTATTCTGTCACGTAGTCTCAGAGGCTTGGTCCCACACAGCTGGCTCTGTTGAGGTGGAATGTCATGGCGGAAGAGAGTTGCTCACCTCATGGGGCCAGGAAGCAGAGGGGCCAGTGTAGTACCGTGTTTCTGGCCCGGCCTTTCCAGCCTAGCCTTGAGGTTCTGACCCACTGCCCCACAGAAATACACAGAAGCTTGTATTAATTTTATGCTGATCAGCCTATGGCTCTAGCATATTGCTAGCTAGCTTTTGCTCTTAACTAACTTATCTTGTTCAGCTGTGCGGCTCGGTACCTTTTCTCAGCAGCATTTCAATTTCTTTCTTCTGCATCTCACTCGCTTCTCTCTGGTGTCTCTGCTCTCTCTGCTCTTCGGGTTCCTAGAGTTTTCTTAGTCTGGTAGCCCCCCATACTTCCTGTCTTCCTTTGGCCAATCAGTGTTTTTTATTGAACCAGTAGGCGGGACAATTATTTACAGTGTAACAGAACATAGTCCACTACAGGCCATACAACCCTGGCAATCTGCTTCCTGCAATTGGGTTCCACCTCTTTCTGTGTCTACCTCCCTCCAATAACACCATCAGACTATGATATCTTCAACAGATCATTTCATTGACGAAGGCAGAGCCCCCATGGTCCAGTCACTTACAAGATCCTAGCATTGAACATTGTTTCTTTTTAGAACCTACAGGTTTGTCCACAGCCTGATCTTATGGGGGCATCTTCTCCATGGAGGCTCCCTCCCCTCAGATGGCTCTAGTTTGTGTCAAGTTGACATAAAACAAGGCAGCAGATGCCCCTCGGCAATGGAAGGAAAGAGATACCAGTACATGTGAAGTGGGGATTTTGAAGGTCAGAGGTCAGGAACCAAGGCTGGATACACAGTCTAGAATCAGCAGAACACTCACTGATGATAGACCCAGGACCGGTGCTGATGGAGGATTCTGACAAGTAAGTATAGGGCCAGTTTGGACATAGTGGGAGCAGCCCGAGGCTCCTCTGGGTTGGCAGCACTTTAGATCTGCTTCGGTCAGAGCTCTGCCTTATTGTAAATGACATTAGCATCAACAGGGATATGTAGGTGGTTTTGTTTTGCTCTGTCTTAAATTTTTCTTTTTAAATCTCATGTCATCCAGACTGGTTTCCCTCCCTACATATCTGAGTATGGCTTTGAACTTCTGCCTCTCCTCTGCCTTCCAAGTGCTGGGAATACAGGTGTATACCACCATATCCAGCTACAATTTAAGTTTTTAATAAGAGAGCAGAGATAGAGGTGCAGGGAGATAGGGAGATGGGAGATTTTCATTGCAGTGATCATGTCTCAGAGTCACATGACCTGTCCCACATTGTGGTAGTTAGCTATCTAGTGCAATAGCAAAATCCTTGAGAAAAATCAACTAAAAGGAAGAAAGGTTTATTTGGGCTCACAGTTTCTGAGGTGTCAGCCCATGGTCACTTGGCTCTGTTGTTTCTGGGCTATGGTGAAGCATATTGTCATGGCAGGAACATACAAAAGAACACAGCTGTTCAACTCATGGTGTCCAGGAATCAGAGAGACTACGGGGAGCAAATATTAAAAAAAAAAAAAGAAGAAGCCATGTTCCCAATGACCTCCCTCCTCCAACTTGGGCCCACATCCTAGTAGTCCATTTGGCTATAAACTCATCTTTGGGTTGATCCATCAATGAAATCAGGGCCCTCCCGATCACCTTCCTTTAGCACATAGCCATTGGGGTCTATTCAGATACAATGCATATCAAGTGTAGGCATTGGGACCGTGTGGCACTGGTCAGGGGTAGGAATTGAGTGGGTTCTCTATGACAAACTGCATGCAATAATTCCTTACTGAGAACCTATTGTATGCCTGGCAGTCTCTCCTGGGCAAGAGAATACACAGGTAGACAAGGCCTCGTGGTTTATTGCAGCTGACAAACAGAAAAATAAATACCTAACTTGTCAAGTTATGACATGGGCTGGCAAGGGAAGGAAAACTGGAGATTGAAAATTAGCCATGCCTCTCAGGGAAGGCTCTCAGGGAATGGGGCATCTGTGGAGAATCCTGGAAATGTAGGGAAGATGGAGGGGAGGCCACACCAATGGCTTTGATATAGAAGGGGTCCTAGGTGGCAAAGAGCCAGGCTGGCCCTTTGACAAGTGTGCCAGATACAGGGCACAGAGGTGACAGGCTGGTGGGGTGGATGAATATATAGCTGGGGGATCTGTGTCAGTGTGAGAATACTGTGTCCTTGCTGGGTGGGACCCTGGTGGGACCCTCCCTGCCTGCACTTGATCCCTCTACCCTAGCTCTGCCTTGGTAAAAGCTTGCCATCACAGAAGGCTATCCTGCAAGATGGGGTCCTAGGTTAAGTCAGCAACAGTGAGAAGATCCAGGTCCTGGCTCTCCTCAAAACAGGAAATTCCACCAAGGTTCACACACCCAGGCTGAATCCTGATCCCTAGCCCCCGCCCTAAAGACCCATGTCCTCAGCCTGCTCTCCAGAAAGGCATGTGACAGTCTCATCTTCACTCCGGGACAGCAGAACAGATGGGAAGAAGCCTTCATGGATGACCCCATGGCACAGATTTGTGCACTGCATTGCAAAATCCAAGTACAATTCATTTCAGGCACAATTGCCTGGACCAGAATTGCCATCACTCAGGACAAAGGCCATGTTCACTGAATAGTAAGTAAAAAATGTCTTCTAAGTCATTGGCCATAAAGTTGGGCAGATGTCGTGTGAAATGAAGAAAGGATGAAGTGGGGTGGAATGGACCTGACTGTGCTGCAGATCCACATCTTTACACAGAAATTCTGCTTCCCCATGCCAGAGAATGTGTGGGGATGAGCATAGTGCTCCGCTGGGGCAAGGGAGCTGGAGAAACTGGCATGGCAGGGCCAATCAGAGCCTGACACCACTGGAGCTGCCCAAGGCACAAGCTGCATGCTTGATTGCCTGGTTCTCATGCTGGCTTGAAAATAATTGTATTTCCACACAGCAGTGCAGCTTGTCACAACTGAAGGAAGACACGCTGGGTTGTAGTGCAGAGGGAGGAGGCTCCCGGCCTGAGGATCCTGTGCTGTTTCAGCAGAATGCAGGACTGTGAGCTGCCAGGCAGGAATCACCCGGCCATTAGGACACTTCGGCACTGGTGCCTCAGAGGATGTGCTTCCTAGAATAAAGGGAGATGGGGCAGCGCCTGAGCAGAGGGCAGATTCTCAGGTCTTGCCAATGAGTGTAACACACACAAGTCACACCCACAAGATGGCTGTAGGCAAGCCTGCGGTGGCAGATGGACCCACAAAGGCCACAGACTCATGTCATGGCTACAGACTGCTTACCTACAGTAAGTAGGAGCTCCACAGAGTGAGGAATGTGGTCACTCAGGGACCTTTCATCCCAGCTAAGACATGAATAAGTACACACTTCAGTCACCATCTCCATCAGTACAGAGTGTGTGTGGGGGTCAGAGGTAGAGCACAGTGGGTTCTTTGTAAGTAGGTACAGAGGAACTCCATGTGGCCAAAAGTCAGAGCTGTGCCCAGAAGCATAGGATATGGGGACAATGGGTAGAATCTAGCTGTGATGTAAGGGCCACCTGGGTTTCATGGTTACTTTCCAGACCCACTGGGATGGGGAGAAGGATTCACAGCTTGGAGATTTCTGAAGCTACACGAGCCTGAGAAGATCCAGAGGCAATACAGGGCACAGACAAAGCCACAGGAGACCAACTTCACCAGGCAGGAGTTTTTCTGTCTGAGGACACAGATCACAAAGAGACCTGTGCTTGGTAGGGCCAAAGGTCCACAAAGCAGCACCCACCCGCCCACAGTGACACCTTCTTCCTTCCTTGGGTCATCTCTTGCCCTTTGCTTTGGCCTGTTTAGGTTGGCACACAGCTTTTACTTAATCCCTAGCATCTTCAGCCCCAAAAGGAAATGATGGACGGTCCCTGAAGTCCACATGCCTCTGAAGGGACCAAGCCTCATGGACTTAGAATAGAAAAGATTGTACTGACATTAGCACATGTGGGGTGTTTTCACACCTGAGTAGGAACGTAGGCTTGGGGACAGAGGGGTGGCTCTGTACTCATGGTGAACAAAGTCCCTAGAAGGCAGGTGTTCTGATCAGTCCGCCACCAGCTCATCAGACTGGTGGACAGGGCCATCCATGACATAGGAAGAAACACACCCCTTTCCTGCAGCACTTGGTCTAGTCCATGTGGTCCTACATGTGGTCCTGTTTCCTCCCTGGGTCCATGTCAGCATCTCTGTTTGAGAACTTCATATATGTAATGATCAAATCCACCCCTTTCCCTTCCCTACAATGCCTCACATATTCTTTTCTTTTCACTCTCAACTTCCCATGCTTTTGTCATCAAAACACCCACAGGAGTGTCCCTTCGGGCAAAGACTGTAGTGTCCCTACAGTTAGATGTGAACCAGGTGTTAAACATGGTAGAAGGCACAAGGTCCTTTTACTCACAGGTAAGTACTAGGGTCAAGAAAGAAGCCCCGAGGATGCTGACTCTCCTCTCCTACATTTCAAGATGACGAATGAGTCTGCTATACAGGGCTGTGGGCTCCCTGTGCAAGCCCACAATGAGCTGGGTTCAGGTTCCATCCAATGTCACCCAAGTCACTTTTAAATGACAAGTGTCTTCTTGGTCCCCATGGCCTTCTTGACAGTGGACATGGACTCACAACAAGATTGGAGTGTTGTCTTTCATGCCAAAAAAAAATGCCAGCCCTTTCCTATCTCTGTAGAGTCCTAAGAATGCATTTCAGGTGTACAGCAATGTCATTGGAGATTTATGTGGGGCCAGACATCCTGTCACCTCCAGCAGTGACAAGGGCCCTCACCAAGGGTTATTAATAGAGAATAAGTGGGGAATATGGATTCCTGTCCACAGCTGAAGTAACGGGGCAGCCTCCTATCTAAGAAGTTAATCAATACAGGATCTGAATGAGAGCCGGAGTTCAGTAATGCAATGGGAACAGACATGGGTTTCATTGACTGTCACTTGTGAATCCTCCAAAACCCAGGAGGATTTGAACCTGAGTGAAGAAATAAGATCATAATAACGATGTAGCAGAGAAGTCAGAATCCCACTAAAGTTTCATAGAAACTATCACAATAATGCTTCCATGAGCAATTGTAAATATATTTGACATAAATTAAAACAAAACAACCCAGAACATTCCAGCAGACAAGATAGAACACTGGCAGAGGACACAATAAATAACCAGCTTCATCAGGAATAGGGAGGAAAGACAAGAGGAGGGTGTCACCCACAGTTCACCAGAGACAGATACGCAGAGCCTATGACAAGGGATGTGTGTGTGGTGTAACATCTCAAGCAAACACTAAAAATGCTGGAGGAAGACACACCCAACACCTCACAACAATCCAGATGGAATGCTAGAAATGTCCGGTGGACCACAGACACTGGAGAATGAAGAGACAGATCAGCAGCTCATGTGAAGATATAAGACATCATCTCCACCAATGACCACCCTAAAGCTCAAAGTCAGGGAAGGACCAGCCAACCAGAATAGAGCTTAAGCAACAGGAAATGACCTTCACACATTATTGAAATTGGGCTCTTATTCAGATTATGTGTGGTGGTTTGAATGAGGACGGCCCCCATAGGCTTATATATTTGGATGCTTGGTTCCCAGCTGGTGGGTCCTGTTAGAGGTGTGTCACTGGGGATGAACTCTGAGGTTTCAAAATCTAGTGCTGTCTCTAGTTAGTGATTCTATCACTAACTTGTAGATAGGAATGTGAGATCTCAGCTGTGGCCCCAGCCTGTCTGTCTGCTGCCATGCTTCCCACAATAATGTTTATGGACTCTAACCTCCTAAAACCATAAACCCCAAATAAATTCTTTCCTCGCTAAATTGCCTGCATCGTGGTGTCTCATCACAGCAATTGAAAAGTAATTAAGATGCACAGTGATGGAGAGATTAAGTTTGACAAAGTTGCATCCAGCAAACGCCGGTCACATATAGTCAGGAGCAGCTACACAGACATTAAAGGGCATTTTAAGAGCAAAGAAAATGACCAGACACAGAAACATGGCAGGACAACAGAGATCACCCAACCAAGAAGACAGGGCAATCACAAGTGTACGTACCCCGCAAATAGGGCTGGCTGTAAGACATAAGGTGAAAACTGTCAGACATCAAAGGGTGAACCCACAAATGCTCAATGTGGTGACTTCAAAATCTTCCTTTCAACTATCAGTAGAAAAACTGAGCAAAAAGTTAGCAAGGTCCTGGGAAAGTATGAGCCACAGCAGCATCATAACCTTAGGTCTCAACCTTTTGTCCAGGGCTCAGGGCTCATGTAGCAGAACATACTGAAGTCTGTACCATAAGAAAACCTCAGCAAAGCTAAAGAATCAACCCCGAGGTGTGTTTCCTAATTAGAGGAAATCAACCCAAAGATGAATACTATTGGGATTTTCCCAGACTATTGCAGACTAAATAGCATCCTCCAAAACAGTCCCTGTGCCAAATTTGTTTTCCAAAATTTCAATTTCAGAGATTAAAAAAATGCATTGAACTGAATGAAAATGAAAAGCATCTTATTGAAATTCACGTGTGAGATCTAGAACCACACAGAGAGGGAGCTTGACATCATTAAATCCACTCAGTATGAGAGATGTTTTGGAGTTGTTCCTATAGCTTAGTGGTAGAGCATTTACTTAGCATGTGTGTGACCCTGGGTTCTATCTCCAATATTTAGAAAGGAAGGAAGGAAGGGAAGAGAGAATGAAAGTAGAAAGATAGTGGATTTCACATCACAATAAAGATAAATAGTCCAACCTCCAATCAAAAAGCAGAGACAACCAGACTGCTCTTAAGAAGCCCAGATACATTCTACTAAAAGAAAAAGACAGGAACGTCATACACAAAATATTTCCAAGAGCTGAGATGATATTATCACATAGGAAAGATCTGGGGGGGGAGATAAACTGCCATTGAAAATGAAGATTAGAAGCCTGGAGAGATGGTTCAGTGGTTAAGGGCACTGGATGTTCTTGTAGAGGACCTGAATTTGGTTTCCGGCACCACATTGTGGCTCACAATTTTTGTTAACTCCAATTCCAAGGCATCCCACATCACCATTGTGGTCTAAAAGGGCGCTGCATGATGTGGTGTGTAGATATCTGTGCAGCCAAAATACCCATAAACCCATAAACATTCATAAACATTTCTTCTTCTTCTCCTCCTCTTCTTCTTTATCCTCCTCTTCCTCCTCCTCTCCCTCCCTCCTACTTCTGTTTAATTTATGAGGAATATATTGTAACCCTAATTTTGTAAGCACTGAACCAAGAAGAGTGACAAGCCTTTTTATAGATGAGCCTTAGAACAGGGCTGCAGAGCACACATACCTGATAATACCAGAAGGGAAGGCACAGAAATCCACTTCTCAGTCAGAGCTATGTCTCCCACGATAATTAATGCAACAGCCAAGAGGAAAATAAATGTGGATAAAACCATGGAATAAATACACAAACCACCATGAGCTTTGTGTTTACAGAAGCCCCTCCTGAGGGGGCACAAGGCACACTGCTCTCAGTTGCACAAAGCTGGACGATCCCCAAATATTTGGAAGCTAAATAAAATCTCTTAATCAATTATCAGGTGAAATAAAAAAGACACAAGGAAACTTTGCATTTGGATCTGAATGAGAATACAACAGAAGACACCAGTGTTTGAAACATAGCTTACAGTGGGTGGGTGATCTGAGATGTGGTATATGTCCATCAGTAAAGTAGGTGACCTTCAGAATCTTCAAAGTAACAGTTTGCATCCCAAGGAAGCATCATGAATGAGCTAAACATAAAGTCAAAACTCAACAGAAATAGAGAAAAAAAAAACCGGAAAGACCAACTATGCAGATAATGAATCCCCTTAGGCCCATGTGAGAGAGGGTGAGGTGATTTGCTTAGGCTCTAGAAGCAGCTGATACATAGTAAATGGTGAGCACACTGTGATGGTACGGTGAGAAGGGCAAGGCGTCCCTACCCGGGGTCAGGGAGCAGGTGGACCCAGCACGTGGGTCGTAGCTGTCAGCAGCCAAGATTGGCCACGTTTGCTGTGCCAGTGTGAAACTGACTCATGAATGTCAACGTGATTAGATTGAAGACAAGCAGGAGAGTAGGCATGCACATCCCTGGGGTTTCCAGAGAGACTTAGGGAGACAGCCCTAAGTGTGAATGGCACCACCCCAGGCTAGAGGCCTGAGTGGGTTGAAGGAGAGAAGAGAGAGCCCTGTAGTGCAAATCTTTTCCTTCTCTGTGGCCCGGGCACATGGTGCAAACGGCCCACTCCGCTCACTCTGCCACACTCCCTCAGCCGCCACGGTAACCTGACGCCTCTGAAACTGTGAGCCAAGGTACGCCTATCCTTTACATCACTTCTCTGTGTGCCACGGTGGTGGGAAACTGACCAACAGGCAACTTTTCCAAAGATGAGCACCAAAGAGAGTGTCCAGGCCTGTGAGAAGGTTCTAGTTAAACCAGAAGGAAGTACCAAGGTAACTTCCTCCAAACCCTTCTTGGGCTTCACCACAGAAGATCTTGGGGTACCACATCAGAGTCTCCAGTTGGGAAGAAAAAAGAAGATGAACAGGATGGTTTTCATATATTTCCAGGGGATACTACAGTGGCACTGTTTATTTCTGTGACTTTGAAGGTATCCCAAGATTTCAGCTTCATCCCTGCCCCACCTCCCCACCCCAACTCAGGGAATAGCCTAGTGCCTGACATTGGTTTGGCTGGGTGAAGTGTTTCTGTTGTGGCTACCAGGGTCCTGAGAGACTGCACAGGCTTCAGGGCCTTTGCAAAGTATGTGATATTCAGAGTCAGGCTGAACCTTCGTTATGGTATCAGGGAGAAGAGATGTACAGCAGCCTCAGGATTGGCTACTGTGTAAAACAGGATTGTAGACATCTATTGTGGACTTTTGTCCCTGAGTGAGGTCAGCTTGGTTCATGCCAAGACAAAGTGGCCCTGAAGTACCTGCAGTTTTTAGAAACAGAGCTTAATTGGAAACCACCTTCCATAGCCTTAGATGCCTTCTGGGAAAATAAGCTGCAGAAATGCAAAAACAGGAGACCAACAAAGGCCTAGAAAGATCCACCTCAGGGCATAATGTGAACACTTTCTGCAAAGGAACTAAAGGAGACAATTCTTGGCATTTAAAACAAATTATGCTGATGGCTGATGTTTCCTGAAAGATCCAGGCTGTTGAGACACAGAGGATGAGTCTAGCAGCTGGTACAAACTCCCTCGGGGCTCATCTGAGGGACAAGGAACAGCCCCAGGCGCACTGCCAGGGCTCTGAGGGAGAATTCCTGTCCTCAGGGGAACCAAGGAGGGGAGTGGAGTGTATGCTCTGAAAAGCAGAGAACATTGGATGTCGCTGAAGAGGGGAGCCTCCATCCCGGGAATCCTGGGGAGGGCAGAGGTGGGGGGTGCTGGTGGCAAAGCTCTCAACTCTATGGAACAAATTCAGCAGGAACCCACAGGGCTCTGAGAACATGGGTTGGTACCAGCAAGTGAGATGCCTCATGCACACTCTGGGAGGGAAGCCTCAGCTGCTGAAAGTGGATGCCAGGCCCTTAGTGCTCTCAGGGGCCGCCCCAAACTGCAAAAGCTTCACTATAGTCAGAAAAGGGAACTGTCACATCTCCAGCCTGCATCCACCAGCCGCTGATGCAGAATGTGTGCCCTGCAGAGGCTAAGGATGGCTCCACAGGACAAAGAAGCCTCCAGGCCACAGGTGCAGAGATGAACACCCACCTGCAGGACATGGGCCAAGGTCCCGTCCATCCTGGCCATGATAGACAGCAGCTCCTGATAGCAGGTTGGGAGAACACTGGGCTGAGACATGCACAGCTTTGGAAAGAGATGGCTGAGCCTGGTAGAGATGCCAACGGAGAAGATTTAGGGTGCTCTGCGATGTCTTGTGGTCCTCATGCTGCATTCGGAGGTTTTCTAGAGAACACAAGGACAGACAGACTTCAAACAGCAGGTACACAGGTGGAGAGGGGGTCAGAGTCCAGGATAGATGGACAGCCTCTCCCAGGGTAAGCCCATAGCCCAGAACCTCCAGTAGTCCCCAGATGCAATGTAACGACTGTACTATAGCTGGGGCTACATCCTCTGTCTTCCTGATGCCCATGGTCTCTGTAGCCTTGTGATCCTTGGCCAAGGTCACCTTAACCCAGTTCTTTCATAGGGGACACCACTGGTCATTTCTCGTCTCCATGC
The DNA here is from genome assembly GCA_004025045.1 of Sigmodon hispidus. NCBI lineage: Eukaryota > Metazoa > Chordata > Mammalia > Rodentia > Cricetidae > Sigmodon > Sigmodon hispidus. The sequence continues at coordinate 23,796 of PVIH01009599.1, forward strand.
CAGACAACAGACTCCAGGTAGAAGATTCTGTCTGTTCTCTTGTTCTAGAAAGGGAGGTAGACACAGCGCCTGAGCCTTCCCATTTAGAGTTCCTTAGCTTTAAATCTCTTCCTTCTAGAAACAGAGACACTCGTCCCCACCTGGTGTTGTCCACACAGCCTGACTCCAGATGAGCATCACCTCCAGATAATACACATGCTCTGGGCCCCCTTCTGAATTCTAGCTCTATGGCAAGAGACCTTTCCATTTGTTGAAATGATTTTAATGACTTTAGTTTTATTGTTATTAAGTGATTATTCTCTGACTCAAGCAGAAACAGCTTGCTGTAACTCCAGGATAATGCACTATGAGCAGTGTGTTTAATTTAAATAACTGATGTGTTTGCCACCTGAGTTTTCTCCTATTTACAAGCAATGGAGCTACAGTATCTTTTTTTTTTTTTTTTAATTGCTAATAAATTTGCTAAGCCTCCAGAATCACAGCTAGGATTTTGCCTTCTAAAACAAATTTGATTTCTTTCTTTCTTTCTTTCTTTTTTTTTTATTGCTGTTATATAAGTGATGCAGTGTCTAGAACACATACAGAATCTGGCCAGCAGGACAGGGCTCTATGGACACACACCATGTGCAGGTGGATCTGTTTCTAGAGTGGCATGTCTTATTTGCTTTCCAGATGTTCTGAGTGTTGTCACTGTGGAGGGTCTCCACTGACCTATCCCATCTCTGCCCTCCTCTGAACCAGCAGCGGAGCCCCTCTCTCCCTGCTCCATGGCTATTGACCCAAACTCGAAGGAGTGTTCTCAGCGTTCCCAACTGTAGCTCATCTGGAAGGGAGTCCTGTGTGAACTGTGTCCTCAACAGTGATACAGTCCTCTTTGGGTTGTTGGGCTGGGTACCATATTTGGCAGTTTCATGGTTACTGGATGCTGCACAGGCCAAATGAAAAGGCTGTGCTGGTGCTGCCCATTGAGCTCTCCTCCCTGGCCCACTCGTCTGTCTCTGAAATCCCATTTGCCTGTTTTACCTCAGCTTGACTTGCCTACTGATTCCAAATGTTTAAAGTACAGTATTTGTTGATAAAAGCAACTCAAAAGAGAGGGGTTTAGTTTGGCCCACAGACTGAAGCTACCTACGGTCCATCACAGTGGAGAAGGACAAGCAGCAGGAGCAGAAGGCAGCTGGTCATGTGGCATCCAATCAAGAAGCTGAGAGATAAACGCTGGAGCTCAGCTCCCTTTGTCCTTACTGGGCAGAGGACCCCATCCCAGGGATGAAGCCTCCCTCATTTAACCCAATCAGGAAAATCCCTCAGAGGCACAACCAGAGCCTCATTTCCTAGGGGACTTCAGAGTTTGTCAAGTGTTGACAGTCTGGGGAAGACCGGGTGTCCAGCTTCAGGTCATGAACTTGTTCATCTTTCTTGGATCTGTGTGATGGGGGACACTGTTTCTCCTTGGCCATAAGCTGGGCAAATACAGAGAGAGAAAGGGAGGGAGGGAGGGAGGGAAGGAGGGAGGGAGGGAGGGAGGGAGGAAGAGATCCCAGCAATATGAAGTAAAAGGACTAAAATCAAAACTTCAATGGAAGCTCAGGTGTCAGTGGGGAGCCTGGAAGAATGAAAGTTAGGTCTATAAACAAATACTATGGAATCCAAAGAGCAAAGTAAAAACAAGGTGACAAAGTGAAAGAGCTGGATGACCATGACGAGCTGGGCATTTGGATAATGTTGCGTGTGCATATTTGGATAATTGGGGGAGCCATCACAGTGGGGGCGGACAGACTATGGTTGACTGCTGATGGCTGTCCTGGACAGTGCCTGTAGCCAGAGCTGTTTCCACAAGGAGACATTCCTGCAGTGGAGCAAAGAGAACGGAAGTCACCTGAAGATGAAATCTCAGGCAGCAGCCCAGCCCAGGGGTGCTGAATGCTAGCCAAACTTATGCTTGAGATTCTGATCATCTGGAGAAGAGATCACCACTGCCTGGTTCCTGTTCATCACTGGGCCAGGTTCATCCTGGCTCTGCAGACCCTGTTCATAAAGGTAGGGCCAGGTCTTCCTTCAGCCATGAGACTAAAAGGGTGAGTCCTCTCTTGGGTCTTCAGATGTCCTGGGGATCAGGAATAGCAGGACAAAGCTTGACATCCCTCCTGCCATTTTACATACATCTGCTTAGATGCTGGGTCAGGGTCCTGCTCAGCTCTTCACACAGACACCCTAACCATGTAGGGAGTGTCCATGCCAAGGCAGCAATCCTCCAACTCAAGGCTGAAGACCCCTCCTCACCCTCAGCCCACCCATACCACCTGACACCAGTGGTCCTCAGCTTTCTGCCAACTCTGTCTCCTCTTCCCTGTCTGAGCTTCAGCGCACCACACGGGATACTCAGGTTCTGCAGCTGGCCTCACCAGTATGGCTACCTGCTGGTGAGGCAAGGATGGAGGGTAGGCTTAGTGTGTGGCTCTTTGCTCCCATGTCCACTCTGCTGGCCTTCAAAAAACCTGAGTTCGGGATAAAACTACCAAGATGCAAAGGGAAGACAGCAAGCAAATTAATCACTGTGAAGCTTTTGGGATCCTGCAGGTGCATGTCCGAGGGGCATGGGGGATCCTGCCTGTGTTATAGGAGGGCTTGAGAGCTGCCATGGAGCCCTTGGGTAAGTGGGGCCTGTGCAGAGGGGGTCAGGAAGTAGCTGGGTGATGCTGTGAGAGTCCCTGAGGCTGTACATCTGCTACCCTTCCATAGCCAAGTTTCTCCCTATGATAGTCCTTGAGGGCAGCTGGCTGCTCTCAGGACAAACTCACACTACTGGGCGGGCCTGAGAAGGGTCTGACCTGCTCACTAACTCTGCTATCCATCCCTTCTGTGAATTCCAGCACCACAGCCTGTGACACTGGCTGCCTGACTTCTGCATGCACCAGGCCTGTTACTGCAGACCCGGCCCCCACCTCCCAGTCAGAAAAGGAAAGCGCTCATCTGGATCTGACTGCAGAGTGGTGTGCTCCCAGCTGGAGCCCTCAAATCCACAAGTCCTCAAAAGGCTACCAAGTCCTTTTTCTCTCCCTCCTATCTTACCGTCACTGGCATGCTGGAGAGCCTGGGGCATACTCTGCAGCATCCCCAGCAGGAGTGAGGTGAGCCATTGTCTGTGAATCTCCATGTAGGGGCTGTGCTCTCCAGTTCTATGACCTTCTCATTCCCATCTCCTCTAGACCTTCTTACTTCATATCCACCCTTTCCTTAATTCTCTGTAAAGTTAATAATTGTCCCCCCTTCTAAATAATTAAAAAAAACATATGGCTTCCATTAAGTCTGTCTATTCAACCACTCATCTTCTATTTATGATCTATCTATCTGTCTGTCTGTCTATCTATCTATCTATCTTACAGATTTATTCTTTGGAGGCTGGGTCTGGCTATGTACCCGAGGCTGGCCTCAAAGCCTCCACACCTCTGCTTCAGTCTCTCGAGTGCCTCACTTACAGGCATATGTCAACAGCCACCATAGCCTGCCTACAGTATTCTTTTCTAAACTCAGCAACCCAAAAGAACAACAGCCCTCTTGCTGACATGTCAGGGTCCAGGAGTGGAGGAGATTGTTAAAAAGTTCACAGGCAATGGCCCATCTCACCCAAATTGGGAATGCTGGAAACTATCCCTAGCTCTCCAGCAAGCCAGTGCCTTGTGCGTGTGTGTGTGTGTGTGTGTGTGTGTGTGTGTGTGTGTGTGTGTGTGTGTGTGTGTGTGGGTGGGTGCCCAGTGGCATGTGGATTTGATGGCTCCTGATGCAAATGTCTGTCTGTGAGTACAGCACTCAACAGTCAGATCTGGATAGGAACCTGTGTTTTTTATGGCAAGGGAAGTTTTCTGTGCCAGAGAGCAGTGGTTCCAGGTGATGTAGGGAAAGGGCGCACCACTGAAGGATGCAGCTCATGTGCGCACAGCCAAGTGACAAGCTGTTTGCTTTAGCACATTTTAGAACAAAGGAGCTGTCCCACATCATCCAAGTCTGCATGCAACAGACTATGTCCCAGGCTTCCCAGTAAGTTGGAGTTGAAACAAGACTGAAAAACATTTTTCCTCATTTCAAGAGTGAATATAGATCCCAGGGCCTCAGGCATGCTTGGTAAGAGCTCTACCACTGAGCTATGTATCACCTTCAAAGATTTTTGAATCTGGGTGACTCGTTTTATTCTCTTTACTTTTCTAAATATTTAAGGAAAGATTCTGTGTTGGAAAGAAAACAAAATATGTATTACTTATTTTTACACATATAAATGTATGTATAAACAGAATTGTGTAGGATCCCTGATAATGTAAAAAAATATTTGCTTATTTGAATATTCGCTAATTGTGTCTCAGTTTCTCGGCCAACATCAAGTGAGGACTATTCTTTAAATAGTTTGTTTTTCTTTTAAATTATAAGGAATTTTGTTTTCAATACTGACTTATCTTTTGCAACAAATTACAGGGTAGTTAACAAAACATGATGAGTTCTGTGATCCATCAAGAGGACTTTGGCATAAAAAAAAAAACAAAACAAAACATTGTTTTCCCTTAGTCATATGCCCCTTCTTTTTACTGCTCAGGACAACACGGATGTGTTTCTAGAATATATCAAGGCCTTTATTTGATAAGGTATATACATATTTAAATGGCTAATTATGTGAGTGTCTACCAGTGACAAATGCACGAGAAACCTAATTTTTATTAAAAATTCTGTCTCTAACATTTCTGGTGATAAGTTGATTCCATATATAGCTCTAGTAAAAAAGGTGTTTGTGTCATATTTTTTCTTAAAATGAAAGAAAAAATAAACAGGCCCAGATAATACACAGTGAAAGACAAGTTTCAATGAGAATAGATTGGATTAGACCAACTGTGGCTTCGAGTTCACAAAGCCAAAGGGTGAAGCACACAGTGGCTATTGGTCAACACCCACTATGTAATCCTGAAAACCATCCAGGTTTGATGCAGACATCAAAAAAGTACTTTCAGAAGATGGGGTTTCAAAGAGTGCATCCTGGTGACCTCTGAAGACACCTCCAAGTGCTGAATCGGGGCATTTAGGCTAAACATCCAACCCAGGCAGGGATGGGGAAAGGCTGTTCCACTGTGGGAAGAGAGCGTGTCTCAGTATCACTTGGCTATCTTCAGGGTGAGCATGGGTTCCAGAGGGCTGCTCAGCAGAAGGCCAGGGAGGATGGAGGTTCAGACCACAGCTCACAGTAGGCCTGAAGGCATAGTTGGGAGGGACAGGATGGGGCTGGGGGAGGCAAGTGGGCTCTAGGTACCAAAGTGTTGCTCTTCCACTGAAGGGTGCTGTGCCAGGGGCCAGTTGGTATAGCCCTGGCCCTGGAGCTGAGTACATGGGAGGAAACACCTTTAGAGAGCCCATATGGATAGTGTCACAGGATACTTCCTTCAGTCGAGAACTTCCTGTCACTAAGGAGTGGTGGTCAGCCAGAGACCAGAACTGGATTCAAAGACAGCGTGCAGTGGCCTCCTGGCCGTGCCCTCAGTGAAATGCATGTGAGCTATGGTCTAGGTGTCCTAGAGCCCTGATGTCATCTTTGCACCCTAGACTCTCAGGTCCTGTTCTAGGCCACGAAGAGACCTGTCACCTGTTCTCCCAGGTTCTGTGCAGGACAGGCGGACAAGGAACCATGTAACTCCCACAAGTGGCTCTAGCAAGGTTTAGTAGGGCCTGTAATGAGATTTTACATCTGTGGGGCAAACCCAAGGCAACAGAAAGGTTAGGAATCTGGAACACAGCCCTGGACCTAAGATGCTTGCTGAAGCCACCTTGGTGATAGCAGTGACACACATATGTATGTCACTTACATGTAAGTATGTCCAGAGTAGGGGAGGACGAGGGGATCCAAGGCTTCTTAGGTTCTTGGTCTCTTCCTCTACCTGTCCTCCTTTGTGCATAGACCATCATCCAGCCTCCATCACGGTTGTGAGGTTCTCAGACTGCACAAATCTGAGCTGCAGTGGGCAGGAGGAGGCCCTAAGTCAGGCTCAAACACAGCTGTCAGACCCCATACAGCTTAGTGCACATAGCTTCTCCCACGTCCCATTTTTCAGGATAAATTCACGGACTCACTGTATTAGTTGCCCTTCTTGTTTCTCTGATAAAATAACAGTTAAAAGGGTTTATTCTGGCTCACTGTTTGAGTACAGTCCATCCTGGCAGGATGGTGTGGCAGCAGCAGCTAGAGGCAGTCATTCATATTGCAGCTGCAGATGGGAGCAGAGAAGCCTGGGGTCAGTGACGCTGGAACCGCAGGTGGGTCATTCCATGCCATTCCCGTGTTTTTCTGTCTGGACATGTGCATTCTTAATCAATGAAGAAACTTACACTGCGAGTCTGAATGGATGGATGGGGCAGGTGGGATTCAAGAAGCTTTCTTTCCTGGCCCAGGTCACTTCATTGCCAGCCTGGTGCCTTGTCCTGAAGGCTTTCAGGTCAAAGCCTGACTCAGAGGAAATGATCAGCACTCTGGCTCCCTCCCACTAAGACATAGGTACCTAGAAAATCAGACTTTTCAGATACCTTGAACCTGTAGGTACATGATCAAAGTAAATTGCATAGTAGCCTGGAGACAAGTGCCAGGTCTTGCCTGGAGGTGATCCAGAAGTACAGCAGCTCTGCCAGGCCAGCATACTCCAGAGGCATCTGTGGCTGCAGCAGCCCACAGGCTAGCTGTTCTCTTGGCTTCCTGTTGGTCCTGTTGATGCTTCCTGGAGCTTGTAAGGCCAGAGAGGAGGCCTGAGTACTGCTGACAAGTGGGTGGGATGCTGGACAGTTTAAAAAGGGGGAAAATAATCTGGAAGTGTTTAGAAGGAAGAGATGTAATTATACCTGTTATATGTATATTCAAAAAGCTTGGCAGCTTGGAAAATAGGGCCCCGGATCTGCCATTTCTTCCCATTTCCTGCAATTTCCCCTACTATTGTCCAGGGCTCCCTGAGCCAGCTCGCCCTTCTCCCAGATGGTTCCCCCCTCAACAGCTGCTGGTTCTAACCAGCCCTGCCAAAAGACTCACTTTAGGCCAAGGAGGAGACTTGAGAAAGGGAGTGGTACCTAGCCTTAGGGAGCACTGGGAACCGACATAGGGGGTCTCCAGAGTCACCTTGCTGGGCACGGGACATCTCTAGGCTATGACACCAGGCAGCTGGCAGGGGAGCTGCATGGGGAATCCAGAGGGCAGGAGGGTCTGCCATGTAAGATCCAAGGCTATGGGAAAACAAGTTGAGCATCCAGGTCCAGTGCATCGTGTGGACCCTGAGTCCCCTCACTCAGAGCCCATCTCTAGGTCATGCAAGTCTGGGCACCCAGACCACCTCACAGTTGTTTCTCAGACTGTACAGTTCACAGGTCTTCGGGACTCTGGAAGTGCTGTGTGAGATCAAGACTCCAGGGAGAGAAACAAGAGCCCCTGAATCGAGAGCTGAACTTCAGCAGGGAACCCATGCTCCAGAGATATACTTTCTGTAGGCAGAGACCAGAGACTGTGTTGGGGCATCTTGGCCCCAGCAATGTTCACCTCTAGGGTGGTAATATGACAAATGTGGGCTGCCCCTGGGCGGGGACCCTGTGCTCAGGCACCATAGCTGTGCCCGGCTGGTGGGGAGTAGGCACAGTGGTAGAGTGTAACATGATGGGTACCGTCACTCTAAGAGCTCACATACAAAGGTGTAAGTGCCAGGGAGGTAGAGATATCAGCGGTGTCACCTCCTAAGACAGTGCAGAACACAAAGCACATGCACATTTAGTGTTTACAGGAGCCACCCAGGACCCCTGAAGTGCTGTGTGCCAAGGGCTATCTAAGAACACTGTGGCTCCCTTCCCCTTGTGGCTCAAGTTCCTCTGCATGGCTCTCCCGTCCTGTGACAACAGTGAGCTCATGCCTGGAGGTTGGCTATGATGCTCACCAGTGAGGTGTCTCTCTCCCCTACCATGCCCACTCCTTGAAGTTTGGACTCCAGCGTCTTCTCTCATAACAACTGAAGAGTAAAAGGTGAACTGCTTTCCTTACCAGGACTTGATCGACAAAAGGACCTTGGGACAGCCATTCTCCAGAGACTGGCCCCTGAGAAAGTCAGGGTGCAGAATCAGCACGTAAATTAAAAGGCTGAGGACAAAATGACCCTTGTCAAAATAACTGTTTTGACTCAGGGCTCATTGAAATGAGAAAATCTTACAAGGCGATTAAGGGCCGGTGAACACATCTGACCACAACTCTGTACCTACAGGGTATACAGGCTGTGACCACCCGTCTCCTGTATAACCATCCATCCCTGTGTCAGTTTCCAAACAAGAGGGTCCTTCAAAACAGTGCTTTTCCCACTGGCCAGCTCGTATCCACAATGGAGTTCTTTCCTGTCTCTCTACTTCTCCATCCAGGGTTCTCTGTTCGGTTTTGAGCAGCCTGGGCCTCTAAAGGGCATCCTGAAAGTCTGCATGCAGGGAAGGCCAATCACTTGGGGTCCCTTTGCCTCCTACAGGCAAGGAGTGGCCTACAAACACAGAGGGCTTTAATTTGAAGCAGACCTTGCCATTTCCCTGCTACAGGCGGTGGAAAGGATTGAAGGCAATGCAAGTGTGTGTGTGTGTGTGTGTGTGTGTGTGTGTGTGTGTGTGTGTGTGTGTGTGTGTGTTGCTAAGAATGCCTGCTGTGGATGAGCCCCACATACAGATCCTACCATCTGCTGGACTGTGCCAACTGCAGTGGCCTAGGCTTAGCAGGCAGTGATGTGACCAGCTGGGACTGTCAGGAGGGAAGTCAGCAAATGTCTTTGTCCTTAGGATGCACTGTATACTATTTCTCCGGCTCCCAGGTCGGCTCCAAGGTGGCATCATATTGTTTCTTGCCATCGATCTGCTGGCTGAGGCCTCACCCACATCCCACTGGGGAGTGTCCCTACCTTTGGAATGCTCTAGGTTCTCAGTCCATTCACTGCTGTAGGCTACTGAGTCTGAAAGGACACAGGGACCATCTGCTTCCAATGCACTAGCAGAAGAAAGCCTGGCGCCACCACTCCATAGAAAAATGCAGGTTTAAAGGGTAGACCTGTTTGGCTAGCTTCCTGTCAGAAGAATACTAAAAAATTCAGTAAAGACCAACATCTCATAGGTGCCGATGATACCCTTGCCTTAATGATCCTGCCACTGATCCTTTGGGGTAAACTTAGACTGGAGATCTCTAGTCCTAGGATGTCAGATTAGAGTTCCAGAAAAAATGAGATGCACCAAAACTCAGAGCTTGGACCTCCAACAAGGAGCCCAGGGGCCATGCAGCTGACGAAGGCACTTTCTCTCAAACTCTCTGGTCAAACCCTGGATTTACTACCTTCTAGAGGAGGGGAGAAAAAACCCAACAGGATGAAAGGACCTGAGGGTTACAGGTCCTGGGAGAAGCATGCCGTAAGAGGCTGGCTTTATTTATATCAGATGTCAGGGCCAGGGTGACTCAGGCTCTCCCTAACTGAGTAGACTGCTTTCAAAGCCTCCATGTAGACTGGTAAGTACAGCACCATCCTGCCTACTGCACAACAGTCCTAACCTTGCAAATCTGCCCAGAGCAGGCCTGTCTCCTTGGCTTGGGCACACACCGCTTAAAAATGCCAATCCAGGCGTGCTGTCTGGTAGACAGAACACAGGATGTTTCCAAGCAGTTAAGAGTCAACAGGCTTTAGAAGAGGGACCCATGTAGAGCAAGAAAAGAGATGTTCAATTCTGCTGCACTGCATAATCCTACACTAACATCAAAGTGCAGCCTGGTTGCATGTCCTTTGCCCCCCCTAGTACCCTGCTTCCTGCACGTGGCCACATACTTATGCATCACCCTCACCAAACTGCTTTGCCTGGCGAGGCAACTCTTTGCCATGGCCCATGGCTGTGTGGTGGGTGTCAGCTGGCAGTAGTCTGACGCCTGGGGAGCATGCCAGCTGCCACCAGGCTGAGCTTTGCTCTGCTGAAGATTGGGGCCACCAGGGCGTTAAGTCCTCCAGGACTTCCTCTTCAACAGAAAACACACAGGAGTGTTGAGACAGTGCTCAATTCCCGATCCTCAAAGTGCTGAGGCTGCCAGTGTGGGCTACTCAAAGTGCATGCTTTTATCTCAGCCCTGATCTATGTTTTCAAGGGCAGTAAGCATTTTTGGTGAGACTAATGAGGTAATGGACGGAAACCAGATTAGAGCATCTGCTAGTCTCCTCTGTGGGGCTTCACCCTGGAGGAGACTGGGGAGATGGACTCATCTTCCTCTGCGCAGCACACAAAGAGCGAACACAGGAAATGCAAAGATGGACTTCTGTAGCAACAAAAATCACAAGGGTCACACTACACCCAGGGAGTAGAGCCCCTGGGAAAGTCATAAGCATGTGCCATGTGGTCTCCGGGCACCCACTGATGAGAAGGCTGTGGGGCTGTGCAGGGCTTCAGGGTTTCCTCCTAAGCATGGGCAGGAAGCATTGCCAAGACAAAAGATTCTTTCTCTTTAAGCCTCTCCTCAATGGGATTCCACACTACTCAGACCTCAACACTCCAGGGCTGGCCCATTCCAGAAGGCGGAAGAGACGGAGGAAAGGCAGGTAGGTAGCAATAGCAATAAAGCCAAGCAGACTGTTCTGGAAGAGGAAAGTGTTCTCTTGTGGATTGTCTAAAATTGACCCCGCCTCCCATGTGCTGTGAGTACCTGATGGAACCCAGTGCTAAATTTCATTAAGTTTTAATTAAGTTAAATGTAAATCACATGTACTAGGAACAGCCACAGCAGGGGCTCGGTACAAACTTACCTAGGCCGACAACTTCCAGAGAAACTTAGCAGCAACATGGATCAACACCAGCTCATAAGAGCTCTTTCCCCTAGGTTCCAATATAGGTGAATGACAAAATACAACTGCTTAATTTACCTGGGACCGGCACCCTGATTTCTGGTAATAGCATCAGATCTTGTGTCTGTACCCCCATTCCATGCTCATCAAGCCACACCATTCTGGTAGTGTGGGGAGGGTCTTCTTTCTCCTTTTGCTCTCATGTGCACTGATAAAAGAATAAAGGCTTCAGGAAATAACCGCTTCAACATGTGTGTGAATGACCCGAACAGCACAGCAGGGAAGGGATGGAGGGGTGAGCAGCACCATCAGGGTGTGTGTGGTTTGTGTGTCTGTGTGTGTGTGTGTGTGTGGTTCAGACAAAAGAGAAGGAGGAGCCATAGAGCCAGCTTTATTTCTTAAGTTGAGAGGACTGGAGGACACAGCATGGGGACACGGGTTTCTGGTGGGAGCTGCTCTTTCCGAAGACCAGCTTTGTTTTGTCTTGTTTGTTGCCCAGATGATTCCAAAATAAAACTGCCCTTTTCAATGGAAGATAAATCTTACAATCAACTGACTATGCACAGGGCCAACTGTTTTTGTTAGACCACCCCTTCCGGCAACTTCTTGATCATTGCGTTTTTTCCTGTTGACTTCTAAAGCTCTGGAGTTCAGGTAGGCAGAGCAGACATCTTCATGGTAGTGACACAGCTAAGCAGAGGGGACCATTCACTTCAGCCAGATCCACTTGTCACCCACCTCAGCATTGTACCCAGGTTCGTACTTGCGGCCTGGAAGCTGTGAGGGGTGGGAGAGGGCATTAAAACACTGTTTAAAGTAAGATCACCCTCCCAACACCCAGAATTGGTCAGTTACTACCTACCCAGTACCTAGGGGAACACCAGAAAACAGGGATCCACTGCAATGAAGCAGCTTTGCCCACAGAAGCCCTGTTTAGAACAGGGACCCAGATGAGACAAACCCCTAGCTCTCACTAATGTCAATGGGGTGGGGGTGGGGTCCACGATGGGACAAGAGACAGCAGTGGCTCTCAGAGAGAACGGATAGAGGGGACTGGGCCTAGGAAGGGCCTTCTCAGTTCAGCCTGCCTGCTTTACCACCTCACATGGTGCAACAGCTTTGAGAGCCAGTGATGAGATCACCAAGAAACCCTGCTCACCAGGGTCTCCCCTAGGAAGAGTGCATGAGGGGGCAGTGTGAGTTTAACATAGACCCTGGGGAAGCGCAAGCAGGTAGATGGCACAGGCCTTGGGAAGCCACTGAAATGCCCAGGCCTAAAGGAATATAGGCAAGAAACCACTTTGGAAGCAAGGAAGCTGTGGGAGAGACCCCTGGCCTTCCCCAGCTGGACGGCTGGATGTCACAGAAAAGAACTCAGGTGTTACCAGCCATAGGGCTCAGAAAGAACTGCAGACAAGCAAAGGGCATGATAGAAACCTGCCCAGTAAGACAGCAGGAGGATGCTCTGCAGCCACAGAGCAGCCTATCATACAAAGGCTGCATGAGGGCAGACAGAGGCCTGAGGCACCCCCACCTGACGCCTTTCCCCAGAGCTGGCAGTACGAAGCTTCCCAGCAGAGATAGTGGCCTGACTAGAACCGCCTCAGGCAAGATGTACAGGTGCAGGTACAGAGCTGGCAGAAGCTCACAGCTACCGGAACACAAGGCTCCAACTGCTATCGAGCTCAAGAGAAGGTCACTTCTCACTTGTTAGACCAATCCACACAATCATGTCTGATGAACAGAACATGTACACCCTTTAGAGAACTATCTGAGCAGGTCTGAATTACACCAGTGGCCAGGCAGCCGGCAAACCCAGGGATTTCCAACTCCCATTGTCCTGAATTTTAAACTACAGCAAGGAAAAACTAGCTGAAAACTAAGAGCCTGCTGAGCCCCACCAATGTTTACTAATTGCTTTACAAAATCCTCTCTGGAATTCTTCGGGGCACTTATATGACTTGTAAAATCCATTGAGGGGTGCTCTCAGTTCTGGGAGGAAGGCACAGTGCTTGAATATACATAAAAACACCCCTAAGTTTCCAGTATCTAACTGCTCATCTGTGGGCTGGAGGCCATGCTGAATCTAAACCAGCAATTCAGACCGTAAGAAGGCTGCAGATGAAGGCCATGACATTGCTGCCTCTAGGGAGGGCCCTGAGAGTTAGGACAGGACAGGACACTCCTCTATACCTCTGGAATGTTATAGGATACACAGGCATTTCTTTTTCAAAAAGAGTGAGGCACTTGCCTCGAGCACAATGCTATCCATCCACAGAGCAAGAATCTACACTTGTTCCCAACTGTGGAGTGGGTGCTGAGCCAAGTCCCTAGACACCTCACTTTACCCACTCTAGACCGAGAGTGGACCTGTCCCCACTCTCCCTTTGTATGTGCCTAGCATAAACTCCCAGAAGCAGAACTGCTTGCTGAAGTAAAATGGCCTGAGCAGCAAGTGTAGACAGCACGGCCTCCATGGTCTAACTTGACGTGTGGGAGCTCTGGTCTGGACTACTGTGCTGAGGCTTAGGCATGGGAGCTGACTCAGCACCTCCTCCCTAAAAAATCTACCCATGCTCTTGATCTCCTAGGGCCTCCCACCAGCATGAGCAAACTGGCTACATGTCAGGCCTAGCCCACTGACTGTCCTTGCACACAAGACACCAGCTCACCCACTTGTGTACAAGTTGGCTATGGTGGCTTCACTGAAGTCCAGTTGGGAGTAGTCTCAGAGGCAGTGGCAAGGTGTCATCTGGTGTATCCCAAGTGAAGCCAACTTATGATCTGACCAAGTACTGGAGTCATGCCAGCTGAACACAGCAGCTTCCAAGCCTGGGCTCCAGTACTGGGGCCAAACAACTGAGAGCTGCCAGACTAACCGCCATCAGGTAACAGCAGTTTCCCATAGCGTGCTATTGCATCTGGCCTCTCCCCTTCTAACCAAAAGCATTTAGAAAGTAGCTGAGTCCCGTGGCCTATCTGATCCTGAACAGGCCAGAGTGTATGAGGCAGAGGTAGGGACACAGGGTCTAGGCACAGAAAGAGCTCCAGAATTTGTCACAGGGCCATTAGTCTTTGGCTGAAGACAATGTCCAGGCAGCACAGGTGATATCCTGAAAGGCTGGACAAAGCCTGCAGAGCTGAGGGCAGAATGAATCCATGAACGAATCAATGAATCACTAAGGCAGTAGGTCAGCTGGGTTCCCACTGGCCTCTCCTCACAGACAGGAACACAGATCACAGGCCATACTGTGGAAAACTGGAACTCAGGGCTAACAGGATTAATGCTGATGTGCAAGGACTGCTGTAGCCAGAGGATTTCTATCACATGTCTCAGAACAGAACACAGTCTGGCATTCCAAACCATAGAACTCACAATGCACTGCAGCCAATGATACACGTCCACAGACGCAAGTGGAAAATGAGACCCTCAACCAGAGGGAAAATCAGGCCAACTCAGAAATGACGAAGACGAGGAATTAGGGAACAGAGATGTCAAAGCATCTGTTAGCAAAGGGCTCTCCATGTTCTGGGAACAGAGTGACAGATGACAGAAATAAGGGAGAACTGGAAGCCAGAAAGACAGAAGAAGATTCCTGAAGCACAATTCTGTTGGATGGCTGTGGGGGTCAAGTCAATGTGCTATGTGAGGCTGCTGCTGTGAGGCTACGAAGCAGCGGTCCTTGAGACTCACTGTTCTGCTCATGGCAGGCTGCACCCTCCTGTCAATGGCTGGATGCAAAGGAACAGTGCTAGTTTGCTTTGCAGCCACAGGCTCTTCCCAGAAGCACTCTCTCTACCTGGTCACATGCCTCCTGGATCTGTCCTCCTGACTGCCTGGTAGGCATGCCTCAGGCTCTCCTGCCCCTTCCAGTTGACCATTCTCTGCTTCCTCCCAATACATTGCTTCAACATTCTGTCTTTCATGTCTTTGAAGATCCAAATGAACACAATGGAACAAAAGCATATTTCTTAACAGCATAGAAAATAGTGAACATGAAGATATAACAGAACTGACTCAAAATAAGGCAGAAAGAAAATAGACAAAACAGTTCCAGTGACTCATGAAAACTTTTGTCTAATGCACATATAAATAGATCCCCCCCAATCCCTGAGAATAATGGCTAACCCTTTCCAAATGCTTTGAAAGTTACAGACAGCACACCCGGAACTCAGCAAGATACAAAGATACCCACACAGAGGCAAATCATAAAAACCTCCATAAAAACAAGTACTAAATAGGCTGCAGAAAATCCCCAGCATCCTAGGCACCAAGAGCAAAACAGGAGCTGACTAAACTTCTCATCAAAAACAAGGCAGGCAAAGGCACAGAGAACTGTCCAGGTTGTAAGAATGGCCAAGCTAGAATGTAACAAAGAAACAATTGCAAACACCTCTCAGACCCAGTTGAAGTTTTGTTTAGCTAGCCAGCCAAAGGAATTTGTCACTACCAGAACCTTACTGTAAGAACTGTTAAGTTAGTCAGGCAAAACCAGGGCCCAAACAAAGGTATGAAATGACAGTTAAGGAGGAAGACAGAAGTAAAAGCCCTTTCCAAATTTCCTTAAATGTTAATAGTTTACTATAAAATGGCTTCTAGAAACGTTATACACAAGCAGGAGACCTCTCTTCTCTCTCTTTTTTTCAAACTTAGGTTTTCTAATTGACTTAGGTCTTTTTTTCCTCCATAAACCCATTGCTTTTGTTAACACTTCCATCCCACACCCTTATCATCCCTACCCTGGCTGAGAACAACCCACACCCAGCATTATCCTTTTCTATTTTCCTATCTCCTATGTTCTTTACACCAGACACCCTCACTTAAGGTGCCCCCCCCCCGATGGCTCCTTTCTAATGCCTGCCTTCTACATATGATCCAAGTTAAGCACACAGATGGAGAAAGTCTGAGCTGGGTCTGCACAGTAGAGAGAACATGTACCTCTTGCCTTTTGGACCTATTTTTTTCTCTCTAGTTTTATCCACAGACCTGCAAATTTCATTTTCTTTATAGCTGAGTACAATTTCACTCTGTGTATACCACATTGTTTAAAGCCATTCATTTGTTGACAAGACACTCAAGCTGATTCATTTTCTGGTTATTGTGTAAAGAGCAACAATGAATAGTGCTGGCCAGGGTCTATGCCCAGCGTGGGCCAGGGTCTATGCCCAGCGTGGTGTAGCTGTGTTATAAGGTAGGCCCGTGTGCTTCTTGTGAAGCCTCCACACTGATTTCCATAGTGATGTACCAGTTCCCTCACCCACCAATAGTGGATAAGACTTCTTTTTCCCATAAAGTCAACAGCATCTGCTGTCCTCTGACTTCTGGATCACAGCCATTCTGACTGGGGTAAGATGGATTTCAAGGTTATTTCACTTTTCATGTCCTTGATGGCTAAATTATACTGAATACTTTATATTTATTAGCCATTAATATTTCTTATTTTAAGAATTCTCTACTTCCAAAGCCCACTTTTAACTAGAACTATTTTCTTGAAGTTTTGGGTTTGTTCTTAGTTCTTTGCACAATCTAAATGTTAGTCCTCTGTCGGATGTATAGCTGCCAGAGATTTTCTACAACTATAAAGGCTGCCTAAACAAAAATGCCAGTGGCAAATGCAAACTCCTTCCTTATAAACTGTATGTCATGAAGGCCCCAACACAGGTTCTCAGTCTTTCTCTGTCCTGCCTGCCAGCTGCCAAATCATTACATGGAGACTTCTTATTAATTATGAAAACTCAGGCTTAGCTTAAGCTTGTTCCTAACCAGTTCTGAAAACTTAACTCATATTTTTAAATCTTCATTTTTTTTGTTTTGTCTTTTAGAATGTGGCTTGGTTATCTATTAGATGGTCATTCTGTACCATGTCCATTTTGCTGCTTCCTGTGTGTCTGGTGGCAACCCCACCTCCTTCTTCCCAGAGCTCTCTGTCCAGAAGTCCCGCCTACACTCCCAGCCTAGCTACTGGTCATTCAGCTCTTTATTAAACCCATCACAGTGACACATCTTCACACAGTACAAAGGAATATTCCACAACAGATACCCACCAGAACTAAATGATAAGACACCATGGACCTTGGTTCAAGATACAAAGAAATCAAACTGGAATTGTTTCCTCCCTGCCAGAGGTCTTTCACAGTACTGGAGGGTGCTGTGCTGACTACAGGGCGAGAAAAGGTCTAAGAACGTGGTCTTACCCAGGTGTAAACCCTACAAAATAGAAAGCCAACTTGCAAGACAAGATGTGTCCACAAGTGCAATAGTGGCATTACTATTATGGATTGGATTTGAGGCCTGCCCCACATGAGGGAAAACATGTCTGCTACTATAACCCTTTGCTTCAAACTCATGGTTAGGAAACCGTATGTCTTAGGAGGAACTTACTACAGCTGCCCAACATGACACCAAACTGTCTTCTAAACACATAAGATCATACTCATAGATAACTGCTACGTGAAAGCTTTTCTGTGCGTGGATAACAGTGAATGCTGAGACTCACAGCTGCTCAAGGTGCTAAGAATAAGTGATGGCTGAGTGCTCATCTGTTGTGGAATATTAATTTAATGTTACATTTAGTGTTATGCTTGTTTATGCTGTGGAACATTTTCTTAATAGTGCAAAGATGTGCTTCCTTTGTTTTTTATTTTTTAAACTGTTTTAAGCTGTGTTACTTGCCTAAAACATCTGATTGGTAATAATTAAGATCTGAAGGGCCAGTATCAAAGCAGTAGAAAAGACAAATGGGGCTGGCGGGCAGAGAGAATAAATAGAAGGAGAAAAAGAGGTGGACCTGGAACAAGAACAGGAAGAGGGTGCCAGGGTCCAAGCCACCCAACCCAACAGCCATGGAGTAAGAGTAAAAGTAAGAGAGATATACGGAAGTAAGAGAAGGAAAAAGCCCAGAGACAAAAGGTAGAGGGGATACTTTAAGAAAAGTGGCTAGAAACAAGCCAAGCTAAGGCCAGGCATTCATAAGTAATAATAAGCCTTTATGTGCAATTAATTTGGGAGCTGGGTGGCAGACCCCCAGAAGTGTATAAACAACCAACAACACTCATCCTTTTATACACCTTCTCTAAGTCATAGTTAGACAGAAGCATGGAAGAAGGAACAGAAAGAACGGAAACGTGGGAAGAAAGGAAAAAGGGCTGTGAAATGCTATCTTGAGGGCCTGACAGAGCTTTGGAAAACTGAACCTCATAGCAGTTGTGGTTGCCTGCACTGTACCTGAGAGCAGGCCTGTCAACAGCATGGAACCCTGCTGTTCCTACTGAGCTAGTGCCTACCAACAGATTCTAGAAGTTACTTTTCAAGCGTCTACCCAATGGTGACGATTCCAAATTCATGGTCCCTGTTGTTAAAATCATTGAGACCCACATCAGCTGACAAGGCCCCACTGTAGACAGCTGCTAACAGAGATGTCAAAGACTTTGTTAGGGACAAAGTGCTCTGTGTGCAGAAGCCACGTTTGCAGAGATAACCTCTAGCTCCCCAGTCAGGCCTATGGCATCACACTGAACTAAGTGGAGAAAGGAAGTACCGGTAAAAACACGTGCAGATGGGAGGCCAGGGTATACGGTATGTTTAGAGCTATCTTTGGGTGCCAAGTCACAGAGGACAGACTTGTGATGATTAATATGAATTGGGAATGACTTAGAAGACAGTAAAGCACACCTCTGGGTGTGCCTATTTTTCAGAGACAATGAGAACACCAATCCCTGGATGGATACACAGTATGACGAGATGTCTGGGAAGTGGTGAAAAGTAGGAGCTGGGGCCCAGCTGGAAGAACTGACTACTGTGGCTCCTTCCTCAGCTCAACTGCTGTATGAGTTACTGCTCCCTGCCTAGTCTTCCAGAATGGACTGACACCCATAAAGCTCTCAGAAAAATAAGCAGTTTTCCCCTAACGTGTCTGCCAAGTGTTTCCTTGTAGCTAAAAAAGCAGCTAAGTCTTCTGAGATGACAAGGGGAGGCAGTCCCAAGTATAACCTGGTGAGACGGCCGGGCCTCTGCGTGGTGTGGCCTGGCACTCACCCCTGCCCTCTGCCCTCTGTCCCAATCTCTAGAATTCCTCTCCCTGCTTCCATTGCACGTACTCTCTGCCTAGCAAGTCACAGAAAGTTTGGTCTTTAATAACTAGCTAGCCAGTTCCCACATTCTCCTGACACTTTTTCTCAAGGTTCACCTGAGACCCTATGCAGTCATCAAAGTAGCACCCTGAGCTTCCCTACTTGTGGGATATTTATTTACACTGTGTGAAGGTGAATTGCTCTGACTGGTGTAATAAAAGCTGAACAGCCAATAGCTAAGCAGGAGGTACTGATGTGATTTCTGGGGAAAGAAAGGAAGAGGAGAAATCTAGGCACAGGGAGATGCCAGGAGAATGGGGAAGAAATGAGAGGTGCACAATGGAAGAGAGGTGATTACACGTGACAGGATGTAGACTAAAGTAAATGGGTTAATTTAAGTTATAAGAGCCACTTAGGAACAAACCTAAGCTATGGGCCACGTTTTCCTAACTAATAAGTCTCCATGTCATTATTTGTGAGCTGGTGGCCCAAAGAAAGGTCTGACCACAGCTCCTTGACCTTCCCACAGTACCCAAGGTGACAGCTCCTGTACCACCTCTTTACACCCAGCCGGCTGCTCCTTCTCATCAGCCTCCCTCCTCCTGGTGATATGAAATGTCGTGACACAGTAGTCTGAATGTGCTGGTGGCAGTCCTGTACGTCTCAGGAGTCGGGTGAGGCAGTGTACACGGATCACTAAGTCAGAGCTGTTGAGGTCTGTGCACAGTGGCTACAGGACAGTTCTGCTGCCAGAAGAGCATCTTCCTCAAAGCCACAGATTCTGAGACTGTCAACAGCTACGTAGGAAATGGACAAGAGAGGCCTTCAGGCATTCATCTCTGACTCATCCATAATGCAATTTCCAGAGGGAAATTTTGTGATAATTGTTGCTGTCTTTAATAGCAAAGAAAATTCTGTCTCCAAGAAGAGAGTCATTATCACTTATTGCCATGCTTCATTTCAGTACATCCTTTTTAATAAAGCAACTTAGTGTCCTTAAAAGGCAAACTAACAAACAAAACCAACAATCCTATAAATGGCCACACAGTTCTCCATCAACAAAGAGAAAGCCTGAGGAACACACAGGACTTCACAAGAGAGAGACAGAGCGACTCCCCGGAGGAAAGACACTGGGCAATCAAGGTTAAGGTTAACAAATGGCCATGCCGATCATTCACCTTAACCTTTAACCACCTCACCAATGCCCACCTGAGACTGCTCTGCAGGTTCTTTAAACTGTGACTAAAACAAGGGGCACGTCCATCACTGCAGAGAGGAACCTGCAGAGAACTGAAGTCTGTGTCATGAAGTCTGGATGGGGTCGGGCATAGAAGAACAGAGTGAAATGCTGAGAAAACCTGGATGACACTTTAGCTGACACACAGTGTCCATGCCTCATATGACCTGAAAGCCAGTGACATTACAGCCATCATATATAGGTGTGTGCACACACACACATTAAAAAAAACCCAACTAAACTTATTTTTTTTTAAAAAAAATACTCAGTAATAAAAACCAGACTTCTCCAGTTATTTGTTTAAAATCTTCAACATTTCTAACATTTAATTAAATCTGCATGTCCAATGCTATAGCTCTCTTTGATATTCAGTATCTGACTTAGTTAGGTCTCTATTGCCATGATAAACAATGATCAAAGGCAACTTGGGGAGTTTATTTCATCTTATAGTTCGTATCATCACCCTGAGAAGTTGGGGCAGGAACTGAGGCTCAGGAAATGGACGAGTGCTGCTCACTGGCTTGTTCCACACGGCTTGATTAGCCTACTTTCTTACACCTTTCAGCACCAGCGGCCCAGGGGTAGTACCACTCACAGTGAGCCAGGCCTTCCCATACTAATTATCAATCAAGAAAATGCTCACACACTTGCCCAAACACCAATACAGTAGGGGAATTTTTTCAGATGAGGTTTCTTTTCCCCAAAGTTTGTATCAAGTTAATAAGACACCAGCCAGCAGAAGACCAGAATGCAGGAAGCCATTAAAGCACAATGACAGTGATACTGTCAAGCTCACACACAACCACCTACCTATGTTGAGCTTTTGAATAACTAGGGCTCAGACCAACTCTGCCCTCCCATACAAGCAGAGGCAGATGGCACATAAAAACCTCCACTAAGGGATCCAGGCAGGCAAGGGCTGTGTCTTAGGGTGTCAGGACAAAGAGCAGGGTGCTTACAAGCAGCACATCAGCCTCCTGGAGTCTCCTCAGTTGTCACGAGCAGCTGCGGCAATAAGGCATTGAACAGAGCTTTTCTAGCAGCAGCACACATGGTAGGGATGAAAACTACAAAAATGGACCCTGCTAAAAAGGCAGCTACAAACACGTCAGCCCTCGTGGAACCCACACACAGCCAGCCATCAGCATGGTCTTACAATGATGGTCTGTCTTCACTTTACTGCTGACCAGACTGTGTGGTGCACTTACTTGTGGGTGAGTAGCACTGTCAAAATCTTACATTCTTAATCAAATACAAACAAAAGGACAAGTAACAATCACAGTGAGAGAAGACATGAGATAAAACACAGGAAGCATCTGCCAGGCTGCAGAGACAAAAGTTATCAAACAGCACCCATGAGCCCAGCAGTCAAGCAGGCCTCAAGATAGACACTGCAATCATCAGATTACTTTGAGATTAAGTTTCAAAAAATTGCATATCAAAAATAATTCTGCAAGGCCGAAATAAAAGTGTAAACTCTAGAAACGAAGACAGCAGAAGAGCACGTGCGGGGTAAAGCATACTGAGAGCGGCCCTAACGAGGCAGCAGAAGCCCTAGCACACAGAGCACAGAGTGAGACTACTGCACTGCATGAATTCTGCTTAGTATTAGAATAAAACCTGGAGCCAGACATTGGGGAAAAGCTGAAATATCAGAGAGATGGGGAACAGACCACAGCCAAACCTAGCAAACTCCTCAGGCCAAATGAAGTAGGTCCTATCTCCATGAATCCTCAGTCCACAGGTAAAGGGGGATGACTTCTGCATTCTACTCCTTAAATTTCTTTTAAAAATGCCTAGCTATTTTACTTCCTGATTCAACTTTCCTACAGCTAGAATTAAAGGTGTAAGCCACCACAGCCTGGCTCTGTTAGGCCTTGAACTCACAGAGATCCAGAGGATCCCTACCTCCTGAGTGATGGGATTAAAGGCATGAGCCACCACTCCCTGACCTTCGTGCCTTGGCTGTGGGTGACTCTGTGGGTCATCTGATAGTCTAGATTATTTTTTATTAAATAAGCAATATATCACTGCACTGCCTTTGGGAGCCTGAGGAGAGCAGAAAACTGGCACAGACTATGGAGACAGCTAAGAGGACAAAGGGCTTCATGACCGTCAAGCAAGTGAGGACAAAGACCTAGCCCCAGATACACACACTCTTGGCAAAGCTCAAGACCACAGCAGGAGCCATACAAAAACAGACCCTGTAGAGCAAGCTGTTCTTTAGAACTCAGAGCAGAACCCTAAGATGCTCATGTCTGGATTGGCTGAAAGAAAGCAAGCTGGCAATTCAGAATGCTCTGCCTCAAGCAAGTCTTTCCTCAAGAACCAAGACAGTCTCCCCCTTTCCGAGTTTCCTAAAGCTTCTGTAAGGCTGACTACAGCTTGTGATTCCCTGAGAGTGGGGCTCACAGACACTGGTAGAGTTTGACAAACCATGGTAACTGTAACAGGCCAGCAGGGAGCAAACAAGGCTGCTCAGTGTTAGTCTGTTAAGTGCCAACAGGGAGAAAGCTAACAGTCATCACCCAGCCCAGCAGAGGTACTGGGAAGCTGACGGCATGAACTCATGATTTTCACCATACACAGATACGCACAGGTGAATCACACGCAGCGAGGCACACTGAAGGTATGGAAGGGGTGACAGGAAAAGAACTATGATTAGAAGAGCATCCCAGGGATAGGGTAACTAAGGAGGGAAGACAGAGACAGCCAATGGATGCCCCAACTCTCGGCATGAAAATCTGACAGAAGAGCACACACTAGCAGTCCCAATTCCCGCAATGACTCCTCATCATCATACTGAGTGAAATGGTCAAAGGAAATGTAAGCAACAACAGGGCCAACTAACTACATATTGCCTAGGAAGCTGCAATGAGGTGACATTCCCTTCATAAAAAGCTATGGCCTGAATCTACTCATGAAGAAATAGCCAACAAACCAGACTGCGGGATATTCAACAAGGAAGCAACCTGTAGTCTCCAAATGTTTTGAAGTATCAAGTTTTTAAATATTGAGGAAATCCAAACACATGGACTGAAGACAAAGACCTCTCACCCATCCTGGGTCTTGGGGTCGCTGATAGCCCTTAAATGCTACATAGCTAGCAGCAGCATATAAATCCTCTCTCATACAGACTGTGAGGTACAGTGGAGTCTTGGAGCATCTTGTTCATAAGAATGCTATTTTCTAATGGAATGCCCCAAATCTTAATGCTCATTACAGTCTTCTGGAGAATGCAATGGAAGACAATTCCATGGCCTACGCTGGAGTGTGATCCTGGAGGCCTAGAGCCTTTAGTTACTAGGGATTATTAGCTAAGTACAGCACTGATTACTAGTAATAGAATGATAACCAGTCAGCAAGCAGCGATTACTAGTAATAGAATGATAACCAGTCAGCAAGCAGAGGGAAATAAATGAAAGCTAAAAAAAGTAAGATAAAAGAAAGAACAACAACCTATGACAGGTCAGAAAACACTGTTAAGCAACCCAATTAAGCACATCTTCCTTCCAATGAGACTAGACAAATATTCCAAATATTTAGAATAGCAAGAGGTTTTAATACCCCAAGGTAACTAGAGAGGGGCTGAGAGGAAAAGGAATAGAAAAGCCCTCCTATGCATATAGTAGCTCACAAAAGTCTAGGTGCTGCAGTAACATTCATGAGAACAAACCTGAAGGCTAGCTCTATTACTAATGGTCCAGAAGATAATAGTCAAGGCACAAAGAGACAGTACTAACCACCCAGCATCAGCACAGCCACACGACCAATAAGGCCAAAGCTGACAAAACAGAGGGAGGCACTATAGAAATGTAAGCCTAATGACTTAGAGATACACTGTGAAGAGTAAGGTGACATCACGTGTGACTATGAATGGAGACATGTGTCTATCAAAACAGTGCACCTAAGTATGACACTGGATCTGGTGCATGTCTGAGCAGTCACTGCTTTATAACTGGAATTGAGAGGGGCAGAAGTAGGTCCCTTCATCACAGAGGTGGCTTAATGACCACAAGTACCCAGACTCTGCCTGGCCCCATGGCCAGGGCTCACCTGTCTGAAGCTGTTGTAGATTCGGGTACCCTGGTGAGCTCCGATCGTGATTTCTGGGAGGTAGATAGGAATGGTCGTGTAATTCAGCACATCTGTCTTATCCTGAAGCCTGAAAAGTAAGACAAACATAAATCACAACAAGCCATCAAAATAAGTACCATTAGGCAAATATTATCTTTGACTCTTCAAATATCTGTATTAAAAACAAAAACAAAAACAAACCTAAGAAAAGGGCTGGAGGGATGGCCCAGTGTCTAAGAGCATTGGCTGTTCTTCCAGAAGACCTGGGTTCAATTCCCAGTACCCATATGGTAGCTCACAACTGTAACTCCAGTTCTAGGGGACCTGGCACACTCAAACAGGCGTGCATGCAGGCAAAACACGAATGCACATAAAAGTAAATAAATCTTTAAAATAACAACAACAAAAACACCTAAGGTAAGTGCTGTTCAGAAGCAGGTGTCTCCAAAGCATACGTCTTTCAAAGCTCACTGGGGCTGTGTAGCCACCCTGCTAAGATAGCCTCAGAACTCAGGGAGTTCTATGGAGACCTGGCACCTTCAGATAGAGGGCTCTGAATGGACAGTTTGGGAAGTGGGAAAGCGGAGCCAATGTGTGATTTACATGCACTAGCAGGGAGAAAGCTACCTACCAGCAGATGAATGGTATGCTCTGCAGACTATGGCCTCACTAAAAATGTGTATTAACATTAATACTAACGGAGGCGGCGGCTGAACTACTACAAGAGAAGTGACAGCCACACGGAACGCACCACGTAGCACAGAGGGCCACACTTCTCAATGGCCAGCTTCATTTCTGGTACTAGTAACACCAACTGTGGGCTTCTCTCCTTGCTTTACCATTTTATTCTCCTGATGCGAGAATGATCATAGATTGTCAACAGTTCATTCACTTTGAAGCTGGTCTCAAAATAACCACTATGCTCAAACAAACCTTTAATTTTTTTTTCTTTTTTTAAAGAACGAAGCATTAAAGTTGGGCACAGTCATACAGACTTAAATCCCCGAAGGCTTGAAATCCTTGTATTTGGGAAGATAAGACAGAGAACTGCCACAAGCTTGAGTCCAGTCTAGGTTGCCTGGTGAGACTATCTGAGCTTTTCTTACAGGCTCAAGAAACAAAGTCATTATTTTCAACAGATACTTAGCCACAACTAAGTTGTAAAGGCAACAGAGGGTGTTTCTTCTCTGGGATTTCCAAGCAGAGATTCTGTACTGTACCCGGATCCTGATGACTGGGCCTTGTAAGAAGCACCCAGACTTACTATGCAAACCTGCAGACAGCCAGGATCCCACAGGACCAGAACAACCCAAGAGGAATGCATGGGGCATAGGTCCCCGGGTCATGCCTCCATAGGAGACCACAGGGAAACAAGGGCAGTGGAGACTGAGCTTTGGGGGTAGCAGCTCCAAGTTTCACAAATATATCACTCCCACAATTAATGATTCAGTGACCCAAACCCCACCCCAGACAGCAGCTATCCAGGTATCCTTGCCTGCCTAGCCTCCCTTGTGGTTTGCACTTGCTTAGGTAAATGGTCATACTTGACAGTTGAAGACTAAGATTGCTTTTCTTAGCTTTTATACATAGTTGGTTTTATCTGCCAAAGAATATAAAAACACTTAAAAACAATTCAAGCATACAAACAGTAAAGTCTGCAAAGGACATAAAGTAGCTGTGATCTGTAAGCTTGTTTTGTTTACCTGTTAGGTAAAACTGTACAGTACCAAAGCCCATCTTCAGCATTGCCTCCCAGCACCCCCTCTTCATAGCTACAAGCTGACAACTTTCTCATACACTCTTTACATGACTCTATGCCAGCAATGCATGAGCACGTAGCTCTCTACTATAACACACAGATTTTGTACCTGTTACCATTTAATTTTGTTGAAGCGGTAACAAAATATTTCAACTAAAAATGAAGTACACGGTAAATGTTAACAAATGCAAAGTAGTAGGGAGGTATCTTGTTTTCTCTATAGCTGAAAATTCTTAGAAAATGCTGGAGAATAAATAACGGTGTTCTGGGAGTATATGAAATAGTCAGAGCAACAGCGCCATCTATGTTTAATTTGACAAAATTACAATTTGCACGTGCCCCAAGAAGTTAGAAAAAGGCCTTAAAAGAAACGGGTTTGCTCTATTCAGTACCTTACAAGAACCCGGAAAAGTTCACCTCTCAGCAGAGCACACAGGAATGAGGAGCCACACAGCCCATCTCCAGTAAATAGGCTTCTCAGATGGGCACCAGGAAGTCTTTTAAGTATGATTCTGAACACAAGAAGAATTCTGCTCATAGAATATTGGTTCAACTCTGCAGCTGGAAAAACCCAGCTGAGCACAATGTCCTCACCACACCACGCCCAGCTATGAGGTGCTGGTCACAGTTTGGTGGAGGCACAGTGCTCACACAGCTTTGAACAGAAGGCTAAGTAAGGCAAGAGGAGAGAAGAGAGAAAGATGGCAGTCGAGGCCTTATGACTAAAGACTTCTCCATTAGCAGAATGGACTCTTTTCTCCCACCTCTTCACAGCCTGTTTTTGCTTCCTCCCAAACTGTAGTTCTGCCTGAAACTACGTGGAGACCTTCCATCTGTCTCCACAGTACCAGGTCTGTTGGAAATGGGTTCCCAGCAGCCACAGTGAGCCTCACGGGCAGCAGGTGGGGCTCTGTGAAAGCCCGGAGGTTGGTAGGGTGGGTGCACCAACAAATGTAACTGAAATTAAACAGAAATGCTCTAAAGCAATAATTTGGTCAAGTTCTGGACCAAATGAGTATAACTGGCAAGTGGCATGTTTACAATAATTACCTCAGAAAATAGATCATAATTTTCACTCAAGAAATTAAAATCAACACAATTACCACTAAAAACTGTCATGAAACTGAGGAGAAGACCCGAGAGGGCAAAGACAAAAGCCGCAGTAAATGAAATGAAAGCAATCAATCGGACGGTGTAACTCACAAACTCTGGGAAAATTACAGGACGCAGCTCTATACCCTGATAACCATATAACTAAGTAATTAACAAAATTATGATTTTTAAGCATGGATCAGACCAACACGTGTTTCAGATCACATTTAGAAAATGACATGGTATTATCTGTGGGAGGTCAAAAGCTCCCCGGTCTTGGCAAGTCTGTCCGGATCTGAGACAGTCCTCTTTGCCTGTATGCTAGTTCGTAAGCTCTGCCCAGCAATGACTGATCCCAACAGACAAGGATCCCAGACATCTGTGTGACAGAGCCACAGAACGAAGAGGAGGGGTGGGAGGGTTAACAGATGAGGCCGCAGGCCGTGAAGAAATGAAGAACA
Organism: Sigmodon hispidus; assembly: GCA_004025045.1. Classification (NCBI taxonomy): domain Eukaryota; kingdom Metazoa; phylum Chordata; class Mammalia; order Rodentia; family Cricetidae; genus Sigmodon; species Sigmodon hispidus. The sequence continues at coordinate 51,333 of PVIH01009599.1, forward strand.
CGGGATTCAGATAACCAAGCACCAGGTGCTGGAGCAGGACAGAGGCTGTGGTTCCTGCGCTAATTCAGAAACCCTCTGAACTTAGAAACAAAGCAGCTGCACTCTGGAGGTACAGCAGAGACAGGGGAGAGCAATGAGTAACAACTGATCAGAAGCAGAGATCAAATGAGGGAAGAAACCAGCAACGCAGAGGAAGAGGGACAGGCAAGAAACCAGTGAGTGCACCAGCTTCAGAGGAGACTTTAGAGAAAAGCAGGGTTGGCATGAAGAGAGGGGCCCAAGTTACAGCCTCAGACAGAGCACGTGACGGAGCAGGGCGACGTGGCCCGGGCTCAGGGCCTAACAACCGCTCCACCTCCCAGACCCTTTACACAGCCCTAGCCCGTGAGCAGCACACAGCCGCAGGGCCTTACCAGGCAGGCCAGCTCCCCAGCTCGGTCTCCTCACCTAAAAAGCAGGGGTCCCGCAGGGCAGAGAGAACTTTCCTGCATACACTCCTGCTGGCACTGCCACATGGTAGCAAACAGACAGGGACAGTGAGGAGAAGTTGTCAAGCAAGGCTGAACTATAAAGTAAACGTCATGACGGTGGTAAACTTATCAACACACACACACAGTACAACACACACACACACAGTACAACACACACACAGAGTACAACACACATACACAGTACAACACACATACACAGTACAACACACACACACAGTACAAACAACAAAGCTGAGAACCACCTTTTAAAAGAGAGGGGTGCCTTAGTTACTTTCCTGACACTGTGATTAAACAAACAAACAAACAAAAACCAAACCCCCTCCTGACTAAAAGCAACTTAAGGACAGTTTATTTGGCTTAGGGTTCCAGAGAGTCCCCATGTGGGGAAGACATGACAAGTCAGCTGGAGTAACAAGTACTGAAGGGCAAACGAAGTGGGGAGGTGCTAAACTCTCCAAACCCCTCAGGTGATGCACCTCCCCAGCAAGGCTCTACCTCCTAAAGGTTCCAAACCTTCACCCAGCAGTTCCACCAGCTGGGTACTGAGCGTTCAAACACATGAGTCTACTGGGACATTTCTCATTCAAGTCACATCCCAGTCCCTGGTCCCAGTAGGCTCCCCTCTCATCATAATGCAAAATTCATTTCGTCTATTTTAAAAGTCCCAATAGTCTTTCAGTTTTAACAAAGTTCAAAAGTATAGTCTCTTCTGATACTTGGGACAAGTTTTTGACTGTGACTCCTGTAAAATCAAAAGCAAATCACACCCTCCCAATATACAATGGTACAGAATATACACTTCCATTCCAAAAGAGAGGAATGGGGCATATGAGAAAACATATGACCAAAGCAAGACTGAAACCTATCAGGACAATTCAGGATCCTGTGGCTCCGTGGCAAATGTCTGGGACTTCAGTTTTCAATGGCTTAGATGGCTGACTCTGTCCCTCTAGCTCTACATTCTCAGTTTCCTGCAGTAATCTTGTAGAGACCCTCCTCCTCCAGCACATTCTGCCTGGACTCAGCTTTCTGAAACCATGAAAGAATGAATCCCTGACTTCTCAGTCCCTGCATATCTCATTGCTCTGGAGCCCATGTCATGTCCATAACACTGTCAAGGGCAGCACCAGTTTCTTTCTAAGAGAAGCCACTGGGTGGGGTCTTGTCTTCTGGGCATCTTATTCCTCGAATGCAGAACAAGTGGATTGTCCTTTCTCTGTACTGATCTCTTGAAATAATTAAAGCCTCTCTTGAAAGAGATGCCTTGTTTACATGCCTTGCTACAGAGATTAAACTGCCTAGTGCTTTTTTTCCCTCCAAATTATGTATGTTCTCTTTCTTTCTGCCCTACTTGTTCTTTTCCAGTGCAGAACTATATCAATGCAGGCTATCAATAATAACTATACCAGAAACTCAATGCTATGCTTTCCTGAAATTTCCTCTGCCAAAGACATTAGTCTATTTACTTAACTTCAGGCAATAGGATGAGGGCAGAAGGTGGCCAGATTCTCTGCAAAGAGTTAACCGCCTAGGTGATGATCAAGTCTCTGCTTCCTCTGAAACCCCATGAGCCCTCCACTGTCTGCGTTACACTAGATGCTAACTTCCAAGTTTCTACCACAACAGTTACATTCTGTATACAAAATTCAACTGCTTTCCTAGTCCAGTGCACCAAAGCCTTCCACATTCCTCAAAACAAACAAGCAAAGAAAACACACGGTTAAATTCTTCCCAGCAACCGCTCACTCTCTAGTACCTAGACTTCTAGGATAGCAGGGCGTAGTCACAGGATCAGGAAGCAAACATTTGCCCACCAGATTACTAGGGCTGATCGTGAATGAAACCATTGCATCTCCACCCCAATACCTAGATCCTTAATGCCAGCCATAAGAGCAGGAGTACATATACTGACTGCTGATTGACTACCTTCTGGAGAACTCTGAAGGGAAGTATTCACGGTGTGCACAACTATGGACATTGCATATGGTTCACCATTTTACTGGAAAGGAGAAATAGCCGGATGTGTAATTGACTATATGTTAGTTAATGGGCTGTAGACAATGGTTTGGCTAGATGGGCAGGGCTACAGAGGAGATGACTGACGACTATCCTCACTCTGCCAAGTTCAGCTGTCCTGTTGCCACAGCACTCATGCACAAATATGAGAACCAACTAACTCTAATGTATTAAGACTCTAGGAATCCTCCAGGCCTTCAGACCAGGCAAGGCTGCAGAGAAATCCAAAGGCAGATTCTCTGTCTCTCCAGTATAAACAGCAATTGCTAGACTATCAGAACAGCATACTAGAAGTCAATCTAATAAATATCTCTCTCTTGTAAGCACCCCACAGGATCCACAGGGATGATTCCAGGAACCCTGTGGATGGAAAACTCTAAGGACATAGAAAGCACAGCCTCCATGTTTCGCACCATACACTTTCAGCAATCTCCACTGTGGATACAAGCTGTCACAATGCTTCAAGAACACTCAGACAGAAAAGGCTGCTCACACTCAGACTTTTCTTTTATTTAATAACTTGGCTGGTATTGTGGCTAGAGTGGGCTAACTGCACTTTTCTTAGAATGACCATGATGGTATCCTAAGAGATTACAGCTTGCAGGGGAATGGAATAAGGCCAGCAAGGCTGTTAGGGACAGAGGGTGCTTCCTGCTGTCAACCACCTGCCCTCCTGCAGAACAGCAGTGGACAAGGACAAGCTGAGAATGACAGGAAAACACAGCAACTAAAACTGAGGGTTTTGTCTACAGTTATGAAATACTTATACATAAGTAGAGTTATAAAAAAATAATCAGTTAAATTGGGGGGCCAGGACACAATGTAACAAGTAGAAAACACAAAACATGGAAAACCAAATTCCACTATTACTGCTCAGTTTAAAACTAAACCTCCAAAGACAGAAGACACAAAGACATGGAAAAACAAGACCCAATTAATTGCTGTGTAAGAAAATGATTTTAAATTAGAACAATTTAGAAGTAAAAGAATGAAAAAAAAAAGATAACATGCTCATACTGAAAACAAAAGTCTTTAATATGCTATTTCAGACAGCAGCGTTCAGAACAAAGTAAAATGTCGGGCACATATAAACTGGGCATTATCTAATCAGAAGCCGTAAGATTCTTAGCAAAGAATCAAAACACAAGACACAAGTCAAAAATAAACAGAACTCAATGGAGACCCAGAGAACTGGTGCTGCTTGAGCTTTAGCCCCATCTCAGAACTGACAGATCCTACAGAGGACACAGGTGACCCGATCACCACACGCCTCCACTTCATCAACAGGCAAATTTAGCACTTCCTAACCCACAGCAGAACCCATGCTGTCTGCTCAGTGGAGCATGTACCAAGGCATAAAGAAGACATGCCAGCCCATAAACCTCTTGAATGGAGGTAAAAGATGAGAAACAGATAGACTGTTTGCAGATCACACCATGGGTAGCGGTAGGAGAAAAGGGAGAAGTGGAAAACTGGGAACACAATAACAAACGACACATTCCCAAAACACATGTGAGCCAAGAAAGTCTCACAGGCATTCTGAGAACACTCTACATTAATGGCATTAAGACCGTTTCTTACGGGATGTGTAGGCTGCAGGAAAAGCAGCACAGAGGGAAAGAGGGTCTAACTCAGCTCTCTGAGCCTCTCTGCCGGGATGCTGCAGAGTGCAGCTGAGACCTAAGGAAGCAGGAGGAAGAAGGAAACAAGCGAACCCATCAGCTAAAGACAAAGTAGCAAATGAATAGACAATGCCTGGTTCTCTGAAAAGAGAAGGAAAAGGAGGAAAAGGAGACTCATGAAGGCACATGAGCAACCAAGAGGAACATAGCTAAAACTCAGAAATTGCATATTGAGGCAATTTTCCTTTCTTTTCTTTGGGAACAAGAGGCAGGTTTTGATTTTTACTTAATTATACTGTATCACTGTGCATACATGTGCACACATTAATGTTACTACGCTTGTACAAATGCATGTGTGGATATATGTGTCTATGTATGCAGAAGCCAGAGAGCAACACTCAGCATCTTCCTCATTCACTCTCAAATCTTCATTTCTGAGATAGGGTCTCTTACTAAATGAATTTGGCTGGCCTGGCTGGTCAGCAAGCCCCAGGGATCCCCCTGCCTCCAAACAAGCATGCACAACCATACCTAGCTTGTTACAGGGATATCTGGAATCTTAACTTAGGTCTCTTACCAATTAGGTCATCTTCCAACCAAAACTGTACTTCTTAACAGACAAAAATAGTCACTGACAGCAGTTTCTATAAAAGTCTTAAAAAAAAAAAAAAACCCAATAGCTGTAAAAATGTATTTATCTGTACAGTTCCACCCAGAAACAATACTTTCAACTTAAGAAAATAACATGGAACCAAAGAAGCGTGCACAATATGTACATTACTGTGTTGTGTATATGAAGAAATAAAAATAATCATTAGAGTTCTGCTTTATCCCAGAGGTTACTAAGCTTTTCCTATTGAGGGAGGCTATGAGTGGGGTTCACTGACGCATTTTTCATGCTCAGCTGGAAGGCTGTACAGCTTCTGCCACCTAATGTGCAAAGGTAACAACAGTCTGAGCAGCTCTGGGGTGATCTGGATGCAGATCACAGTGTACCCACCTGAGTCACTTCTCAGTTAGTAGACAGACATGGCATATACAGGTAGCTACTAAATATAAAAAACTTATGTGTTTGGTAAAATAGGGGCACGTTTGTGATATTAAAATAAAATATAAACAACAGAACATAAGACAATATTCAGAAATACAGAAACACATTGCACTGACTGGGAACCACTAATGTCAATTCTGGTCCTGCAACAGACAGTAGGATGGCAGGCTTTGATCTGTTTCTAACCTCCCAAGGTAAGCAGGCATGCTCTGCCCTCTGGGCTGCCCATCCTGCCGCCCAGCCTACCGCCTCATCTTTCGAAATCTCACTTTATTTCTTTTTTCTTTTTTTTTTTTTTTTTTTAAACTTTATTTATTTATTTGCCTTGGTGTTTGCCTGGAACTGGAACTACAGACAGTTGTTAGCTGCCATGTGGGTGCTGGGAATCGAACCCGGGTCCTCTGGAAGAGCAGACGGTGCTCTTAACCGCTGAGCCATCTCTCCAGCCCCCCCCCCCCCGCCTCATCTTTCGTCATCGTTAGTGTCATGAACCCTATGCTTCCTTAAGAGCCTGACTTAAAATCCACTGTTGTACTAAAAAACTCACAACTCACATACATTACTTTTTGAAGCAGTAACAAACATTCCGGTACTTGTGCACATGGCAGGACCACCTCTTAACCCATGCTTGGCAGGAGAAGAGATGAAGAAAATGCACAAGGGGCACTAATCATACACTAAGTGTAGATCCAGTTTTACAACAGATTTGAGATCAGAGGAAAAGCATCTGCAGGCATCACCCTCTGTGTCTACACAGAGGAGACGAAGACGGCCCCGAGAAGAAGGGCAGGTCAGCTTCTCTACAAAGCTCAGGTGATTACAAATCCCTCATCAGCAGATATCTCCAAAGCATCAAGGGAGTACAAAAAACTGGGTGCTTGAAGAGCTCAAAAAAGAGCTCATAGCTGTGACGGGAAATCAGATGCCCCTACAGTTGAGCAGGAGCTGAGGTCCCTGAGATGCTCAATCAAAACCACAGAAGAGCATCCCTGTTACACTCTAGGAAGAGGAGAAACTGGATTCTTAAGATCCTCCTCCAAAGGTCTGCGTATTCATAGATGTACGCATCAGCCTATGGCTGTGTGCTTTTCAGGACCAAGCCCTTCATTTCCTGGTCACCATGGCTTAGTGCCTATTCTACCACATGTGTCCTCCATGTGGTGTTGCTGTGACAAAGACCCAAGCCACAGTCAAATGACTAAGGTCCCAAACCTCCAAATCACAAGCCAAAACAAGCCCTTCTCCCTTTATCTGTCACCAGGACAGAATGCTGACACACTGAGATGCACTTGCCTAAACTCTCAAGGAACACCTCTGCCCTAGTCTTGACAAGGTAATTTCTGATATCAAGTGTCTTTTCTTTAATGACTTTTAAACTACATTTCTGCTTATGACACTGGCTTCTTTCCACTTTGCATTTTGTGCTCCCAGCAGCTGGGACTGCTGTGAGTACCTTCCTAACACCCTGCCTCATTTATAGCAAGGCACAAACCACTACAACAAAGATGGCCCCAGGGAGCTTCCCAGAATGTCAACACCGCACTGCAAAGAACTGAGTTTTTGTTTCTGTTCCTCACTGTGTCTATTAGCAAGCCTCCAGCCTCTGCTGGACTGTGGCATGCATCATGAGCAGGTACTCCTCCAGGCTGCAGGGCACTCAGGCAGGGCCCACAGGCAGAAGTGGGTGCTTCACTCTGGCCAGAAGATTCAGGAGGAAGCTTTTCTTGTGTTTGGATGGAAGATACACTAGGTTCCTTGAAGAAACTTTTTTTCAGAGATGTGGTTCTATCAGCAGGTTTCTTTCACTAAGCTTAGGATTGCACAGGGGTCAGTGAGTCTATGGAATGGAATGCATGTGAACTCTACACTTACACCTATTTTTGTTTTCTAGTCAGCAAATTCAGTCTCCATGTTCTGCTTCAGTGCTAAAATTTTATAGATGAAGAAAAGCAAGGCACAGGGGTCAAGTGACTTGCCCCACATTTTAACTAAACAAAACCCTACCCTACCCTGCAGTCTGGTGCAGATACTACACTGTGTCTACCTTACTCGGCTTCAACATCCATTCCAACAAATGATAAAGTGTTTGTACCTAATTCTTTAGTTTGATTAGAAGCTGAAATCCCACTTCAACACCGTGCTGTGAATGTATACTCAGTACTGACTTCTTCTCCCACATGAATCTGTTTCTGCCGTGACTGCTGCAGTACACATCCACTTCAGCCACCCCACAACCCTGCTGGAGACTGAACCCACAGCATCACGGGCACATGCTCTACCACTGAGTCTATCACCCCTGGGCCTGTTAACTGTGTGTTAGTGAGCTGGCTGTGCCCTCAACACAGGAGACCACAGCTCCACTTAACCCACTAGATGGAGAAAGCATAGTTGATCCATCCTACCCACTCTCAAGGACCAAGGACACCAGCGCCCCTGAGGAAGCACCTGCAACAGAGCACCAGGCAGGAGCTCTGAAGCAGTCACAGCCATTTGCCTCTCAATACTGAGAAGAGCCTGAGCCCGGGAAGAGCTAAAAGGACCAGAGCTGCAGTGACAGAGGGCAGGGTCCTGGCCCACAATCAGGGCAGTGGCAGGACTTCACACAAAAGCATACCCCAAAGGCCATGCTCCCCATTGTGTTAAGTTAGTAGACAGCAAGGCAGCAATGCTGGTAAGGAGTGGTCTTCCCAACCACTGCAGAGGCATTATGAGATCATCACTTGGACCTAGGAGTGTGAGACAAAGCTAAGAAACACAAGGCAATCCCTTTAAAAAAAAAAGGGGGGGGCTAAATACTGAAACATTCTGATATGTAAACAAAATTAACAATGATTTCTCTAAAAAGTCATTCCTGACTGTAGAAATAGCTATAAAACAATGAAAAGCACCTTGTTCAGGAATCTCTACTGTCTGCACATTTGCATGAAGCCTGTGTAGGACCTGGGGTGGCAGGCAGGTAAGCTTCCTGTGCACTGGAGTCCAGCTGATGGCCAGGAGCACAGGCTGGATAGCTGGACAGCACTCAGAGCTGGCTGGAAATGTACAAGGTCAAGGGACACACTGAGCACAGAGCACGGCCCTCAAGTGTCCATAGGTACAGATTCCAGGAAGTCAGGGCACTGTGGCTCAAAAGAGGATGAAACGGGAGGCCTAGTGTACACATCACCTATGACAGGGAGCCTAACACTGGTAGGCTACAGAAGGCTAACTGGGGGAAGGGGTGTGGAAAGGTGTGGTGAGGAGGCAGGTGGCCTCCCTTCCCGCACCTTTGGTTTGCTTCTGCCAGCTCACACTCGTTTACCTGTGGAACCACCCTTATGCCCAGCATGGCCCTGCCTCAGCCTCTCCAGCTGTTGCCGCTCCGACACTTCAGATGCCTAAGGCTGAGTCCTACCTGTTTCAGGTCTCTCATGCAAAGGTCCACACACCCTGCTCACTCACACTCAAAGACTTAGGAGTAGCCTCTATGACTCAATAATTCCATGCCCTGTCTGCTCTGCATCTCCCACTAAAATCTGTCTCTACTAAGAGCAGGAAGTTTACTTGATCCTATAGGCTTTCAAACTAGAACTAAGCCTGGCACATGATGGAAGCTAAATGATGATAGAGTTAAAACAACCATGCACTGAGCCCACTAGAGAATTCAAGAGTTGTTTGGAAGCAAAAAGGGTAAGCTCTTCAGTGCTGGCTGGTGCAGTTGTCGACTAAACTGAAGTATAATTATTTAAAAATTGCCTACTTCTGTAGCATGCAGCAGAGCCCTGCAGTGAACTCCAAGGAGTAGCTTGTTCCTGCTCCCAACAACTCCCCTAGTGACTCACAGCATCCGCAGGTAGTGAAAGGAGAGGTCATCCTGTTTAAGCCAAGGCCCTTTGTTGTAGTTAAGGTATTCAATGTCCTCCACCACCTAAAGCAACAGAAACAGAGAACCTCACTTTAGAACTGGGAATGAGGCAACACATAAGTTACAAACTCCTGGGGCATACAAGTCAAGAGAAAATGGTAGCATGACCCTGCCTCAGCACCACCCCAAATACCAAGGGGACAAAACTGCTCTGAAGACTGGAAGGAAACTAAGACTGCACAGACTATCCATGTCTTCCCAAGTACGTTCCTTCTAGAAGAAAAGAGCCACACAGAGAAGCAGAGGATCCTGATACCAACACATTCCTGGAGGGTCCAGGCCTCCAGTCCTGCCCTTTCAGAGAGCAATGTTCTTACATTTACAGCTCTTTTAGAACAACTCAGCTCAGACCTCACTTAAAGGCTCATTATTCTAAGATATATACCATCTAAACAGATACCTTAACACTAATCAAAAGGTATACAAATAAATTGAATATGAATGAGGTGGCATTGGACCAGGAAGGTAGTGAAATTAATCTTTCAGATCAAGTAAGACAAGCCAGGAAGAATGTTTACAGCAGGAAGCAACAGAGCCGAAGTCATTATGTAGACCAGGCTGCCTCGAATTTGCAGTAATTTTCCTGCCTCTGCTTACCAAGTGCCGGCACTACACACATACCTCACTGGGGCCTGGGAATTGATGCTTTAGACATAATGAATAAATTTAAAGCAGAACTCCTGTGGGAGAATTGATGTTAGATTTTGTCATTGTCAACAGGGTCTCACTATGCAGCCCAGGCTGGTCTTGAATTTACTACGTAGCTCAGGCTGGGCTTGAACCTCTGTTTCTTTACTTCAGCCTTATGTTTTTTCACTGATGGATTTTAATTACCTTAATACCATTTAAGAAACAACCTTTCCCTTCCTATCTCATTTTTTATTATTATTATTAGTAGTAGTAATACCTTGAAGGAACTGGCTTTGCCAAACTAAGATGGTCTCTCTGTTGAGCCTGGTGAACCACGAGAACTCGCACTGGACTGAGTAGTTTGCTACTTCTTGCATTAATGACACAAAGTTTGTTACTGTGCATATGTCTTTTTACTTAGGAGGGCATGTGTCCTGAATTTCTTCTTTCAAAGTTTTCATGGCTGGTACTCATTAAGTTTCCTGAAAACTCAATTAAGATTAACTGGAATTTTTCAAAATGCAGACTTAAGGAAAATAGTTCTCTTTAAATGACTAACTTTTCCTCTGAACTAATGCAATGTACAGCTGTCATGTTCTGTGATACATACATGTGCTGAGGCATTTTGCATCATTGCCATTTATGATTTTTAAGATTATATGAACAAAGCTATTTTTTAAAAAAAATCAACAACTTGGTGGCACATGAAGGTGATGAGCAGGGCAGACTCTGCTGTTTGATTATCAAGTGCCAAAGCCCCGAAAACTAGTAGGATTCAAACCATCGTGTGTCTGAGGAAAGTGGCCATTGGCTAGCATCGCCCCACCTTGGTTGAGTCTTCAGATTCCCAGGTACTGTACACCAGAACCTCACACTGCTCACTGTAAGACAGAAGGAGAGGCACACAGTCAGCATTCCCAGGTGGGTCTGGACAAATGCCCAGTAGCCACTAGATCCCCTGCTCTGACACAGGCAGCCCCACAGACGTGACCTGGGTACTGTGCTATTCATGTCACCACAGTGACTGTGCAGAAGGCAAAAATGCATTTACTTTGGTTTTAACTCACAGTTTTAATTTCTTTGCGAATTTAAACAATGCTCTGAAACTTTTCAGCATCCAACAGTCTAAGTGACAGCTTCCTTTCCATACAAATACACCCAGGTCCTGAGAACCGGGTGGAGTGAGGGTGGGACATATCCCTCATGCTTCAGCACAGGAACAGGAATGGGAAAGACAGATATGGTGACGCTAACACCATACTGCTCAAGGATGCCGACTAAAACAAGCTCTGGGACTGTGTATTCATGGATTTCCTACACGAGTGTGCTGAGTGCTTCAAGCAATTTTTCTAGCTATCTAGCTGCTGCTGGAATAAGAATGCACCTCTAGTGCTAAAGTTTGACATGGGCTTGGGTATATATTTATTTTTAGCATCAAGAGTTTTAAGGATATAACAGTAGGGGAAAAAACATTACAAAACCCCACCCAAACAAATCACAAAACCTAAACTACAAGTCTCCTGTTGGCTCTGCAGCCCGAGGCAGTAACTGGAGAGAAAGCACTCAGGGCTATGGGCCCCTCCAGTCTCTGCATGTCGGCACTGTGCTGGGCTCACCTCATCTCTGGGAGGAAGGTCTTCTTGTAGGCATTCTCAATGTCCTGGAGATAGGCCGAGGTAATCTTCATTTCATGTGGCTAAACGAGAACAGAGAAAACACAGCAGGAGGCATTCAGACTTAGGAATGTAAGGTGTGACCACAACTTGAGGCTCTGATCTACAACTGCAAGGGACCCAGGGGTGGGGTGGGGGGTGACCCAGTGAGAACTATCCCTGACTACAGATGAACCCATGTTATGACCCTACTCTACAGAGAGCAGGGTCAGGAAAAGCTTCCTCTTAAAGCCCTGCCTGTCCTTCTGCTGCACCTCACATCAAGTTCAGGCAACGAGGGACCAGAGACTGAGAGGCCCGCCCTCCCAGCAGCCTCGGCTTTCTCCACTGCAGACCCCTCCCTCTACCTCTGCCCTTACCCTTTACAGCTCCATTCGCTATCTGACTTCCCTTATTATCTAGTACAGAGGTACTCAGACATTCGTGTGTGTGTGTGTGGGGGGGGTGACAGGAGAAAAAAATGACTTATAGACATCAAGAAGATATTCTAAAACTGGATTGTGATGGAAGTTGCTATAATTTGCTAAGTTTGCTAAAAATCAGTTGTAAATTTCAACTGGTGCATGTAATCAAGTAAGTCCCATCTCACTAAGCTGTTCAGAAAAAGAAGAGAGCCATTCAGCTCCTGAATGCCTGCAGCCCTGGCAAACTAGACTAGGCACAGGAAAACCTGACAGTCAACCACACTCAAAGGTGAAGTGGACTGACTTCTCTGGAGGACTCACTCCAGTGTAGGGGGGAAGGAGGGACTTGCAGGAACCACAGGAACAGGTCTGCATCTGACAGATGCAGGCACTTAGTATTAACAGCTGAGGAGCCACAGAAGCACTGTAGGGCAACAGGGAATCACTAGCCATGGCCAAAGTGAAAGGAGATCACATGCACATGCATCAGTAAGATTTCGAATAGAACACAAACATTCACCACAAACACCCATCAAATTCACATGACAACTGAAAGGACATCCAAATCACTTTCATCTCTAGAACAGGATATGAGACCCCTTAGAGAAGAAAAAGGTGCAAACAGGGCAGAGGAGATGCTCACTCTGCCTCTGCACAAGAATGGTTCAGGGGACAGACGTGCACTCTCAGCTGAGATTCCCTGTCCCATAAAGGCCACTGGGAATTGGCACATACTGATCACAAAACATGCAGATGCCTGGCTTTCATGGTATCAACTTACATCTCCTTTCTTCTGGATCCGGTTCTGTATCTCTGGTACGGGCACATCAATATAGATGACTGCGTGGGGTGGCAGGTATTGTGGGAGAGTGAGCTGTTTCACCTCATTGTAGTGGTCCACACCTGCACGAGACAGCCATCATCACCAAACTCCAGAGACAGCTGCAGGCTTCTGGCACATGGGGATCTAAACCATGACCCTAACCGCTGCATAGAGACAGACCCTGATTATGTCCACCTCACTTCCTAGGCAGGTTGAAGGCAGTGTTCTTATGTTTCCTGAGCTGGAATGTATGATACACCTGCTGTGCATCTATTTCTTTATGGTACATGGATAAGAGTCTGGTCTACAGGGAGTTCAAAAAGTATTTCTTAAATAATTCAGCTGAAAATATAAGCTACATCTCCCTAAGTGAAAAATATTTCAGAGAGCTGATTGAACTGCACATAACTAACTACCCACTGAATCAGATTCACACTAAAAATAAACTGGGAACACCAAAACTGCTGTAGTCACCTTACCCTTGGTACACAACACACAGAAGCCACACAGACCTGGTGACAGGAATCTTGTTATTCAAAAGAACTAAAACCCAGCAGCCAAGCACACCCTGTCCACACCAGCTCCCAACAGGGCACCTCTGTGCAGTGTTGACAAAGCACTGGTAAAGTCTCCCAGAAGTGACAAGTGAGTACCCACTCTAAGGCCCACAGAAAGACACTTATTTTACTCACAGAACATCACAGTGACCAGGTCACTGTGTCAAAGGCTATCTTTGGACTGGTCTGAGAACCACACTGGATCAGGGAAAGTGTGATGGAGAAGGCATGCCTATGGGCATAGGGCACCTGCACAAGCTGCTCTGACCACACCCAGGTCTTGCCCTCTGCTAATGTACTACTTTGTCTCCTCTGTTCCATCTCCATTTGCCTGCTTCTTTCTGTCAACATCCCATCCCTAGGCCTTTTTTCTATCACCAGATGCCACTAACTTTAGCCTTTTCCCTGTCGTGGTACAAATATAACTGGCTACAGTCACCAACCTTATACTTGTAAAATCCAATGGTGAACTGTTACAGCCCATGTGGCATGGCCGACCCCTCCCACCCTTCAGCTATTTCTGTGCACATAGACATGGAGCTTTATCCTTTGGTTTCTGCCTCCTCAGTAATCGTACCCAGGAGCTGGTCACTACTCTGTTATAACTCATGAGCATTACCAAGTCAAAGCAGGCCACTGTCGGTGCTGACGCCAAACTACACCCGCTGGCATTTCTTCCTCAGGCTGTAGTGGCATGAATCTGCCTTTAGGTATATCCTGAGCCCATTTCATAGAATCTCACACCCCAGATAGCCAAACAGAAACCCACCTTGCAGCCTATTGTCTCCTCTCCATCTAGAAATTGGTCTTCCATCAGTCTCCTGCTATGCTTCTGTAAGAGTGATCACTGTCCCCTTGTCACCCTGGCCTCCTCAGGAGGTCTTCCATCACTCTCCTGCTGAGCTTCTGTAAGTGACCACTGTCCCCTTGTCACCCTGGCCTCCTCAGGAGGTCTTCCATCACTCTCCTGCTGAGCTTCTGTAAGAGTGACCACTGTCCCCTTGTCACCCTGGCCTCCTCAGGAGGTAACCCCTGCAGCCAGTGTGTCTTCTAATCTAGACCAACCTTTTCCCTCCCCTCTCCCTGCCAGGTGGCCTCCTCCCCTTAGACTTTTCCTCACCATGTATGTTCTCTCCAGACATTTCTAAGACCACCTAATTATCCAATCATCCTTCTCATACTTGAAATGCTTAGTGGTCCCTCAGGACTTCCAGGAGACATCCCAGCTTCCTACCCTAAAAGGCCAGTCCTTACTTGTACACACTCTACCACTCGGTGAGTGATTCCTAAAGGCCATCCACCACAGGAGCTACCCCTGGCAATGATTCCCACCCTGTCACACATCAGCCAGGCTCAAGGAGTGCTCTTTCCATAGCACTCTAGAGCAAAGCTGAGGGATGCTCAGGGATGCTGTGCAACCACACACCACTTCAGATGGCTTAATGCCCTTGTCCCTAGGATAGCAAAAGCCTTGCCTGGGAGCTGTGTTTACAGTGGCCCCCAGAAATACTTGTTGGCCAACCTCCACTGCTACTTGCAATGTACAGGGCAGGATGCCCCTTGCCCACTCCTGCTCCACACACAGATGAACGGATGACCTCTAGTCACCAGGATACAGAAGAGTCTCTGATTATAATATCCCTTTGCTTGCCTCAGTTTCCCCAACCAACTACACTCACGCTGACCATCAGATTTCAGTCCCACTGGTGCAGCCATCACGCACACAGGCAAGAACCTGACACTGAAACTGACTCTGGCCAAGCACAGCATGGCCCAAACTCCTTCCAGACACACCAGCCTCCCCAGGGTTCCCAGGCCAGCCTGCTTTAACCAACAGCCTTTTATTCTTTCTCCTTTGTCATCTGCCAATGACCCAACTGATGCCAATGTTCCTAACAGGCTCACCAATTTGCTGGAGGGGCAACTGGGCAGGGACAGACAGAGGGGCAGACAAAACGGCCCAATTTCATAAAAACTACACACTAGACCCTTAGAGTTTAGCACAAGTAGCTATAGAGGCCAAGGAAACCGCTAGTGCTGTAGGGCTGACCTGAGGATCTGAGGATCGAGGGTCTCTTGGCATAAGGCTAGGGGAGATGTGGAATGCCAGAGTCTCCTGAGCACCAGGGATGCCACTCTGCTTCTAGGGTAAGTGAAGGGACAAAAGAGACCTATTTCAGATGAACAGGACAAGGGGGGCCTGCTGAGCTCCCTGTCCCCGGGGAATACGGTACACAATAGCATAAAATACCTCCCCCCCCCCCCCCCGCCGCCCCTGTGGCCGCATTCCCATCAGCAGAGGCACAAGCACACCACAGAGCAGATTATACAACTCACACTCCTTTCGGATGAAGCCCTGGTTGTACATTGCCTCCAGGAAGACAAAGTCACTGTAGATGGAGCGCTCCAAGACCACACCTTGTCCTGTGGGAACAGGAAAGCAAACATTTTAAACCAAATGTTTAAACAAAAAGTATTCCTAACTAGAAAATTTCATTTTAGAAATTGAAAACAAAGAGGACAGTTACTTCCGTTCTAGTTCTTACCAAATACATTCAAAGGCTAAACTACTAAAAGTACAAAACACCTTTAAAAGCAGTGCTTTTCTGGTCTGGGGTAACAATGGCTCCTCTATCACCTGGGACAGAAGAGGATGTGGGTTCTAAAGCAGCTGCTTCAGTCTAGCTGTGACCTCTTAGATCTCAGGCCAACTCCTACAATTCATGTCTTACTCATCACAACCATCCTCAAATTCTATCAAACATACATTTTTTTTTCTTGTTTTTCTAAATATGAAGAATTAAATAAAAAAATGTTCCAAGTTCAGGGTAATTTAATAACTTTTCGCTATCTCATGTGTATGGAAATGGGACATCTGTGTCCTCATCTTGTAACGAGAGGTGGAATTTCAGCATTTGGTACAATGCTGTACCACAGGATCAGAGTAACATTCCTGTTTCTCCTGAGACCATCTCCATCATAAAGAAAGCTATTCTACTCTCTTTCAATAGCAGCTTCAGATTAACCTCAAAGCAATCATGTCCCAAAGAACAGCCTGGTTCAGAACATCATTTTTTGTTGACAGAGACCTGCTTAACACTCCAACTGAATACACTTTCTAGATCAGATATGTAATGATGTGAGATCACTTCTCTCTACATCTTTCAGCATGATCTGGGAGATGGGCAGCCACATAAGGGCACTCCTGTCTCTGAGGTGGCTGAAGCAGCTAATGGCAGTCGCTGCCATCACACTGAATGAGAAGGCAAACAGGAAGACAGCCTCTCCCAGTGAAACCTTAAATCTCCCTTCTCAGCAGGATACTTGCATTCTAGGCCTGATAGAGCTGTGCTCAGATCTCTAATGGTCTTCTCTCTCCTTCACAGTAAAGACCTTCAAGTCAAATGCTCTAGGCTGGCCACGTCTCACCTTTATGGCCACCACTGCCGGCCTCACTTCCTGCAGTACAGTCAGTCACTCAAGATACTCGACAGAAGTCCCTGCAATCCATCCTGCTGGGCCTAGGCAGAATCTTCCCCTTTGGGAACGGGCCATGGCTCCACTCAGCACAGGGAGAAAACTTGCTTTTCAGAGTGTTTGAGGAGCTGATTGTTAGGGACCTTCCTCTAGGACCATCCTCCCCAAGGCACTCACTCCTAGCATGCCTATTTCCAGGCAGTCTTTAGCCCATTAAATAGACATCTCCTTTCTGCAGTATTCCTGGCTTTGAGAATAAGCCTCACATACAGCAGGCACTTAGGAAATATTCAGTAACTGAACATAGCATAAAAGGAAACAAATCACTGTCCACTTTTAATTTAAGAAACAAGTAGCTAAAAATAGAGTAGAATATGATTCTAAAAGAAAATGGACTGCCCTGAAGGCCAATATCATTTCTAAGCTACTGCTTGGATTTCCCAGGTAAATCCTGGTATAGAATCCAAGAAGACTTCAGACCAGGTAAGTTCCTAGGAATGATACTAATCAAGAACAGAGCTTCCATCCATGGAAGGAAAACAATCATTAGTAAAATTGGGAAATAAGACCCAGACACTCATGTGACAACTTCAGCACCATCCAGGGTCCGTGGACACACACTGTGTGCTCAGGAAAGCCAGAGTCCAAGGCAATGGGCCCCAAATGCAGATCTGTGAAGCAGCTTTAGTAGCTATCTTGAGGCCTTGCTGAAAGCACATCCTGTTCTCATAGTTCAGAATCAGAATCACTGGCCCAATGTCCCAGGAGCAGCTGAACTTGCTTCATCAACCACAGGGAAGCCACTGCCACAGGAAGCATACACAACCTTAAACACAAACCACCTAGTCTTTCCCACACAATCTATCTATCAATCATGGGGCAGCCACTGCCATACAAAGTAGACGCAGCCTTAAACACCAGGCACCCTTTTCCCATACAGTCCACTTATCAGCTGCAGGGCAGTTACTGCTGTGAGTAGACACAGCCTTCAATACTGGCCACTTCCTCTCTCCCCGACACACAATGCACCACTGTTAATACAGTTCCTGGCACATGGTAGAGTATGTCTGCTGTTAGTTTTCAGGACATTCTGGGTTCAGGGCCAAGTCAGCATCCCTGCTGTTTCCCAGAGAAGGGGCTGCATCCTGACCTCACCTACACACTCCTGTTCTGTCGTCCGCTCTCTCCTCAGGTCCCTGCTGCCAGTCTCCCACTCTCAATTTTGCTTGCCCAAATAGACTCAGCTTGGACAGATAGCATCTAAGAACACACTCTCCCTAACCGCAGGGGCTCCTGGAAACCTGCATGTTTTGCTTCTCCCAACCTCTACTACTTTTCAAGGGTTAACTTTTATTCTGTAGCAACTTCCAGTGTGGCCACTGTCCCTTGAGAAAACTCACTGGTGTCATTCATGTCCCTACAGGACTCACAGTCCATCCTGATGAGGCTGACTTCACATCCTCCCAGGCACCTGTATGCTGTCCTCCATGTTTATGCTTATAGCAGTGATAGTCTCCTTGCTGTGGGCAGCAACGATAAGGCTGTGCTACTGTAGGCTGCTATCAAGAGGATTTCAAGGATTTATGAACTTACTGGAAACACAGAACTTGCCTAAACTACCTTTTCAGAAAATCTCTCCTCAGAATGGGTCACCACCCCTGACCAAGGGCATAGCAGTACCTGTGGTCAACAGGTGTTCCAGGGCATCTGAGTACTGCAGAAGGCGGCTGGCATACAGCCAGGACTGCAGTCGGTAGCTGTTACCATCGTTGCTTTTCGGATCATCATAAAATTTCTCGAAGCTACAGTTGCCACTGAATTCCGTGTGGAGGGGCCTTCCGTCACCTGTGGTGCTGCTTGAGTACTGGATCCCTGCTTCTGGAAAGTGCCTCATGCCTAAGGAGAGAACACCTAAATGAAGCATGAGCTGACCACTCACTAGTACTCTAAATGTGTGGTTGGACAAAAACACATAGGAAATTTGAATGTTATTGCCAGGACTGGCCATCAGAACCCAAGGAAGTCACCTTTGTGTCCACACTTCTTCAAATGCCCAAGAAGCACAAAGGCACCATGGATAACAGCTAAAGAACAAGTGTCACCATTTCCTGCAACCAAGCAACACATCACAGCCCCTTCCAACCCTCACCCCAACCCTGCTGTCCAACCTCACCAAAAGCAAGTAAGCAAATGGCTGCACCCAGAACTGGAGCACATCAGTCTATTTCCCCAGCATCTCATGTGAAAGCAAATGCACTGATGCTCCTCTGGTGATGCAGTTCAGGCAGGCGCTCTGCTGCATTCTCAGGTAAAATCCAATTCCAATTGGTAACTGCCATGGGTTTTAAATTTACATTTGAAAGATTACTCCTTTTGAGATAGGATCTTAATATAAAGTTTTGGCTGGCCTAGTACTCACTACATAGCCCAGGCTTGCCTCGATTTTCTGGCAGACTTCCTGCCTCAGCCTCTCAAACACTGAGATAGATTATAGGCATAATTCAATAAGCAACTAAAGAATGTAAAACATCTACCTTAGGCCTAAATTTACCTAGTCAACAGTCAAACAAATTCTAGGTGGGAGAAGCAGCCATATGCCTAACAAGCCAGGGCCATTCTGCATGCTGTCCATACCTAGTTTCTCTGCAATCTCCTTTGCAAGCTTGTTTTTCCCAGAGCATATGTTCCCATCTACTGTTATCACTCGGCTGCACTCGTTCAGTTTTTTGCTGGTCTTATCACCAAGCATGAAGGCCAAAAGCCCATACTTCAGCTGGCATTGCACACTGGTATGAATTTGTCTCTGAAAAACACAACATCACATCACCACTCTGGTAATCTCAGGCATTAGCAACTGCTGGGTAAAAAGCCCCTCTTGTGTGATGAGCTGATTCCCTTCTTCCTGGGTGCACACTCTCTGAGAGTTGACTGTTTACTTCCCTAGGTCTAAGAACAGGGCCTCAAACAAGAATGCTTGCTATGTTAATGAAAACTGGGTGGATGGATGAGTAGACAGACTGATGGGTAGACAAATGGCAGGGGGACTTCACAGAATAAAGCACCTCTCTGATCTAGGTTTCTGTCCTCAGCCTGTTACCTAGTTACCCCACCACCAAGTACACATTTTAAACATGACAAAGCTAGGAGACTTTAACGTACAGTTTCCACACTCTACTTTATGTCTATGTTCCAACAAATAGAGCAAATATAAGCATTATCTTTATATTCCTTCAACTACATAGTCAACCACAAAAGCCAAACTCCCAGGCTCTGTGGAATAGACATCAGGTCCCTCTCCTGCTACACTGATGCTAAGGTCATTCTCACATCTCTCATCCATAAGGCAAGCGACATCCTCATCAGCAGCCTCCCAGTCTATTCATCAAACAAAAAGAGACCATCAAGCAGGGGAAATTGGGGGACACATAGTTAAAAGATGAGCACCCGAAAGGGCAGCACATTTTAAAATGAGAAGTAAATTGATCTCACAAAGATAATGCAATTGGCAAGTAAGCACCTAAGATGTTCCTCCGAGAACGAGGAGATGCACTGGGTGTGTTCACAGGATGTCTACAAATGCAAATGACTACCAGCACCAACGCCAGCAAGATACCATGTAGCAGGATGCTCTGCACTGCTGAGTAGTGCAAATGTGACAGTTGGCAGAAGATAGATGGTTGTAAAACTACCTTCTCACTAATGACCCAGCAACCACATCAGCCAACTGATAAGAAACATATTCCCATGAGAAGTTTCTATGCACACTTAATGCAGCTTTTTTTTTTCACAATTGCCTCGAAAGGAAACTATCAAGATGGTCTTTAATAGGTAAATAGATAAGTGATAATATATCCAAACTATGGATTAAAGCGATTAAAAGGAATGACTAAACAAGCCATAAGGACCTGACCAAATCTTTTTTTCTTTCTTGCTGTTTTGCGGGTTTCCTTTTGAGACAAGGGTCTAACTATGTAGGCCTGGCTGGCCTGGAACTCCCTGTATAGATCAGGCTACCCTAAATTCATAGATATGCCTGGTTCATGCTAGAATTAAAGGCATACTTCATGACATCTTGCTTATTTAGATATATTCTCTCTGTGTGTGTCTGTATTAGAAGAGCAATGAGTACTCTTAACCGATTTATCATTTAGATTCTGTGTGTGTGTGTGTGTGTGTATTAGAAGAGCAATGAGTACTCTTAACCATTGATTCAGACTCACCCACTGCAAAAGCAAATATAAACTTAGAAAGCAGTGTGACAGGCAATATAATATGTGACTGATTACAAGTCTAGAAGAGGCAAAATGACAGAAATCATCAGGAGAGCAGCGGCTGTTTTAGGGGGTGGAAAATTAATGAATGTTAAGTGCAATGGATTTTTTTTAGGGCTGTAAACTACTACTCTGTATAGTACTATAAAGGCAGTGATACCACTGTTCACACTGTGCAAAACCACAGACTTTCAGTGAGAAGAATGAACTCAATGCATGCAAAAGGTGACTGAACTTTCAACATACATATGTAAAACAACCTCGCTGAAGGGAGTGATGAAGGGACATGAAACGAATGTAGCCTCTAAAAGTCAAGGTCAAAGTAAAAGTGCATTGTGAAAATGTTCTGTACTCAAGCTGGTAAGTGTGGTCCTAACAGGGCTTAGGCTGACAGTGCTAATTCCGGCTCACATTCACGCACACCCCATTCTCTTTCTGGCTCACATTCATACCTCTCTCAAACACTCCACTCTTCTGTTCAAAGTCAAAATTCTTCCCATAACGTCAACCTCTTTGCAATTTAACACTTATGTAGTTCTAGCTATTAGAAAGCAAGGAAGATATGATATCATAAAACGTGTGCTGTTTCCAGCCACCGCCCCCTGGACACCTACTAACACCCACTACTCTGCATGCACCTTTGGAAACCCTAACCCTCCCCAATCTCCCCCAAGTATCTGTTACACATCACGTCACCCCAGCGTCTACAAGACGCTCGACAAAGCCGCTTTGCAATCACTCAACAAGCGGGCCTAGGCTCCAGGATTCCGGCTTCCTGGTTCCCCAAGTGCAATCGGGAGAGCAAGTCTCGCCGCAACGCTGCACCCGGAGCTGTGCGCAGGGGCCTCGGGAGCTTGCGGCTCGAGGGTCTGACCAACAATGCCGGGGCGTCTGGGCTCGAAGCCGACAGGCCGAGATCCAAGCAAGACTGGTCACCCGCCGCTCACCACGCGCGGGTCTCCGGCCGCGCGGCTGCACGCGGACGCCGACGCTGGGATCAGTCTCAGCAGCCTCAAGGCCATTGCTCCTCCGTCCCTGCCGGCTCAAGGACCAGAGGGACGCGAGCGCGACAGGGTCCTCTCCTGTCTGCGGCGCGCTGCCATGACGTCACGGCCGAGGTGTTCGCGGCGCCTGTAGGAAATAAAATCTTCGGAGGAGGGCAGAGGACGGGGCGATGGACGGAGCTTAATCGTAGATCGAAGCTGGGGCCTAGAGTTAGCTCTTTGGGGCGAGTTGTGCGGGCGGACCCTAGACAGTAGAACTACGTGAATGGCGAAGGATATGACCCTGAGTCTTGCGGATTGCACGGAGACCGCCCACTCTCAGCTGGGGTTCTCACTGATGCTTTGAGGGGTGTGCCGGAAGTGTGACTCCCTCTCTCCGGATAGTCTACGAGTTCTGTGGGCATGGACCGGCTCGATCCCTAAATTATGTGTTGGGAACCGCCTCCCGGTTCCACGCCTGACCTCTCAGGGGAGGACCCACTTTCTGAGTTCTTTTGGGCGTCACTCACTCCCAGCCTGGGTTCAGAGACGAAGAGCTGCCAGGACCTGGTTCTGACTCTCCAATGGTCTGGAGTGGTCTCTAGTGTAGAGCTCCCTGCCTCCTGGAAATGTCTTCAGCTCCAAGAGGAAGCCATAAAAGTACTCTTAGGAGAAGGGTCCCCAAACCAATGGGGAGTCCCGGGCTGGCCGTGGAGGACCTTCATGTAGGTGACACAAAACTTCCCCTGCATGTCCACATTTCTAGAAAGCCCAGTGCTCGTTCCAGTATATTGAAAACGTGAGTGGGAATCCTCCCCACGTTCCTCTTGTCTCCAGAACGTCCTATTTCTCAACTCTCCACCATGGCACTAGGTGTCAGTTCTGGGAATGTCACCCTCAGGAAACATTCTGCCTTACCTCCTAAGATATGTGTTTGAAAACTTCTGCTGGTGACGTGGAAAATCGTGTACGTCATTAGCTCGCAGAATTTAACTACTTAGGCTGGAGTCAGTCATCTGCCCTGAGTTTGCTGAGAGTTTTTGATGTGAGTTAACTGTTAGGTATTTTAAAAATATTGACTATCCAATGAGAATTGAATCCCTGGATTACTAACCCCCTTCCCTTTGGTTATATATGTCATTCTTATAATAATGAGTTGTACTTGAGCTTTTTAAAAGGATCCTCCAGTTGTTCATGAAGGATAGTGCTCTATGATTTTTGGTCAGGGATTATTTTTGCCTCGCATTACTTTCAAGATAATATAGGTTTGAACAAAATGGCCTGGAGAGTATTTCCACCCATTTTATTTTCCCTGGATGCTTGTGACCAGAGAGTTTCTTGATGGGGGTCGGGGCTCTACTGAAGCTGTTGGAGGAACTTCACAGAGATTCAGAGGAAGAATAAGCCTACTTGAATGGCCACTCTCATCTCCAGCAAGACTTTTCCTTAGAATGAAGGGTGAGGGACACTTTCCAACTTACAGCAGAAGGCTAGGGACTCCAGCAGAAATCTAGATGAGAGCCTGGGGAATGGGAAGCTTCATAATCTATTCCACAGTGAATGAATTTTAAAGTCACATTTGGTAGTTGAAACAAAACTGTAATACCACTAGTGTAGTGCCTCGTGTGTATGCAGGAAATACTCAGAATAATCATATGTAGGAAAGGGAAGGGGCCAGAAGAACCTAATTGAAAGTAATGTTTGGTCCAATGAATGGAGTAGTGAATCGGCTCTACAGTAGGTTGTTGCAAGTTTGTCTGCATACTGTACCTCCCAGGCTTACTGCTAAAAATACTGCAAAAATGACAATTTCCATACAGGCAGATAAGGATGGAATTCTTTTTTTTTTTTTTTTTTTATGTACAAGGTATCCATTGGAAGCTGGAGGAAAGCGATGGAAACAAACAGACAGTGACCTCATGAAGCTAAAACCCTTTTGCACAGCAAGAAAAAAAATGAAAAGAAGTGACAGCCTACAAAATGGGAGAAATTCTTTGCTTGCTACAGATCTGTCATAAGATTGATGTCTAGAATATACAGAGAACTCAAGAAACAACCCGTTCAACAAACAGGCCTGTGAAATGAGCTGATAGTTCTCAAATGGTGAAACACCAGTGGCCAAGAAACATGAAAAATTTAAAGACATCATTAGTGATTGATCAAAGCAATGAAATTAAAAGTAAATTGCTATTCCACTTCACCCAACTAAGAATGTCAGTCATAAAGCAAATGAATAACCACAAAGTAAGAAAATGGATTTGTAATTTAAAAACAGCCAAAAAATCCTAAACATGGAGAATCAATACATAAATATATGCATATGTACAATCCTCCCCAAAAAAGAAGAGAAAATGCCTGCCACTACAATTTATAATGCTATAACTGTTGAAATACGCTACAGAAACGTAAGAACTCCATAGGTCAATATCTCTTATGAACATAAATAGGAAAATCCTCAAAAAATTAACAAATTGAATCCAGTGACGTATAAAATGAGGAACACGCCACAGCAAATGTGATACAAAGGATGCAAAGCCATCTGATGTTTTAAAAAATCTATAAATGTAAAAACAAAAGAAATATATGTGATAAGAGTGCCTGATATCAGAAAAGCATTGAACAAAATATTCATTTATAATAAAAGAAGACACTATAAAAAGAAGCAAGAGTTTCTGCTTTTCCCACAGTTACTCAACAAAACCATGAAATCCCTAACTCATGTAGTAAGTACAAAAATACATAAATGGAGTAAATATAGGAAAAGAATACATAAAACTATTTGTAGATGATACAATATTCACTGAGAAAAGCTCCTACAATAAATAAGTTCATTCAGGCTGTTCAATAAGAAAAAACCCCACAGAATCACAGTATTCTGTATATTATCAACATAAAAGTCAGAGCTGAATAGCAGATGGAACTCAAGTTGTGCTTGGTCTAAGTAATACTTGAATTTAAATATAACACATCTGTAGGCTGCGACATATAAAACACCAATGTAAGAAATCAAAGTCTCAAAACATGGAAAGGCTTATATATCATAGATCAGAAGAAATGCAATGTCACTTTTTCCCCAGCCAATCTATAGGTTTAATGGGGTTCCCACTAAAACCTTCACAAGGCTGTTTTAATGAGTATAGACAAACTTTATAAAATTACAGAAATGTAAAGATGCTAGATTAGACACAATTGATTTTTAAAACATAATAAATTCAGAGGGATTACTCTGCTATTGTGGAGATTTATTCCATGTTGCTATGAATCAAAAAAAAAATGAAGTGGTTTTGGAGGCTATGGTGTTCATCAGACAAGTACCAAAGAAACAAAGAGCTTCCATAAATGAATCAGCGCAAATATGCTCAGCTGTTTCTACAATGGTGCAATCACAGTTCCATGGCAGATAGTGTGAGAGGGATTGGCTAGCTGTGAGGAAAGTAAATGAACATTGAATAATCTTAACACCTTAAAAAAATACCCAACATCTCAACCTGGATCATGTATTTGAAATGCAATATGAAAGATCACAAAGCTTTTAGGAAAAAAGATAGGAAAAACATTTTGGGTCTAGAACTAGGAAGATAATTTTTTAGCTTGATGTCAAAAGCATAATTCAAAATAGGAAGCAGGTTAATTAGACTTTATCAAGCCTAGAAATGTCTGTTGCATGAAACCTTAAGAGGGTGAGAAGACAAATGATAGGTAGAGAAGATATGTACAAGTCACATACATGACAACAGACTTGTATTTAGAATATATAAGCAGTGTCCTTAAATTCACCTTAGAAATCCAAGCTCTGGCATTGTAGATTTGGTGACACACTCCAAAGGTCAAGGTGTGGTTCCATTTATATTATATTATGCGTTGAAATAAAGTGACAGGAAGTGTCGCGCGCAGCCTCGCCTGCAAGGAACATGCAACACCGGATCCTTCTCTTTGCAGTTTATTCGGGCCTTTCAGATATCTTCTTGTCTTTCACTCACTCACTCTCACTCTCAGACGTATGACAAACGACAAATGACTCACTCACGAACGCCGAACGACCACTCTCTCACGAATGACTCATGAATGACGAATGACCGACTCACTCACTCTTAGACGAACGACAAATGACCCCGGGGGTGGGGGGGAGTCCGCTCGTGGCTACCTCTGGGCCTCCAATCCCGGTAAGGCACATGGACATTGCCCATAGGTCCTGAGGCGCAGAAGCAAGCCACCATCCGCGCCTACAGCCAATAAGGAGTTGTTTACTCCCTAGAGCACTCACCATCCCATCAGGAAGGTGGAAACCAGTGCCACCTTTAGGTCGTGGTATAATGCAGCTCCATACAAGGAAGAAAAGCATAGGGGGCTTTTAGAGGCTAGAGCATAGGGATGTGGCTGCAAGTCGGCAGCACCAGATGTCTTCTGGCAATGGAACTGCTCTGCCCCAACTATGCTGTTATCACAAACGTGCATATTCTGTGACATATGAATCTGCATAACTGATGGCACTTGAGCAAGTGCTGCAGGGTGTGTCAGAGTCAACGTCCTGTCACCAAACTGTACCTTAGACATGCAAGATGACTAGTGGGAAGACCAGGCAAGGGACACATTGGTGTTGGTTATCTTTCTTTACAACCTTATGTAAATCTACCATTATATCTAAAAGAAAGTTTGAAATTACACTGCGCACAGTATACTAAAGTAACAGAATTTTACAATTTAAACTTAAGTGATACTTTTTTGTGTTGTAATTTTTAGAAATGCAATCCTTGGAAAGAATAACTGCTAATCAAAACTACAAGGTAGTGTCAAGAAATTGAAATTGTAACAGAAGACAGGTACTCATTATTTTCTTATTAAAATCTCAAAATTGTGATGATAACATTGTCTCCAAATTAATCTGTAAATTCAACACAATCTCATGAATAAAAACCTGCAAGCTTTTCTTTTGTTAACACTAACAAGCAGATTTTAAGAGACACCAAGATGACCTACACTAGAAGGATATGAATGGTCCTCATGATATAGGACAGGCCACATTTGGAAAAGCCCAGTAGTGCTGGTGCAGGAAGAGACAGGTTGACCTGGACCAGGTCCTTCTTCAGTGACTAGGTCCTGAGGGAGAAGTGCCAGAAGATGGGGGGGCAGGTGTAGAAGATAAGTAAATAAAAGCTGGAGTCTTGCATAAGCTGGTGACATGCCAAGTAAGTTTATTAAGAAACACAGCATCTTATATACTATTTACAGAGGTGGGGATATGACCAAGGTCAACAGAGAGCTAAATCAGATCACCATGGCAAGAGAACACACAAGCCTCCAGATACTGTTGATTTAGGCCAATAACCACAACCCAGGGAGAGAAGTCCGGTCCCCAGAAACCATAGTTTGACTCCTCTGAGGCACTGGCTTGAACCTTAGATCATCCTTGTGAAGTCTACTAGTGTACAGAGACACAGGACTAATGTTCCCTTTTATTCTATCACCAGTGCCTCTAAGAAAGTCTCGAGTGGATCTGATTCCCCAAACCAGGTAGACAAAAAGAGCAGGCTGAACTCCAGAGTGCAAAGATTCATATGTTTTCAGCAATTTTTTTATTAAAGAGTAACATTACTTAGGAAGAGTGTGACCTTTCACATAATGGGTGCATGCTAGACCAACTTCAGGTTCTTATGAAAAATAATTTCAATTTCAGATGGATTGCAAATTTAAACATTTAAAAAACAAACCTTCTAGAATGTCACAGAAGAAAATGTTCATGAACATAGGGGAAGCAAACATTTCTTCAGTGTAAGATCTCTGTAAGGGAGATTATACATGTTAGACATAAAAATTAAAAACTTTTCCGCATTGTAAGACTCATGAGGACACAGCATATAATGAACTGGAAAATTTTTGCATCCAAGAGCTCAGATCCAGATGATGTAAAGAGATTAATATGAACATGGACAGATCGCCAGAGAGGTCATATACATATGGACATGTAGACACAGTCAGTGTCAGTATCTGCAGAACACCATTTGCATTTAGAAAATGCAGATTTAAGTCATGGTGAGATACCTTTGAAACCCAGAAGAAAGGCTGAATTGAAACGTATGAACAACTCTACATGTTGGCCAGAATTTGGAACCTCTGAGATTCTCCTATACTGGTAATGGGAGTAAAATTGATACATAAAGTTTTGAAGTTTCTACTAAAACCGGCCACACACATACCTTGTGCTGCAGCATTTATAGACACAGTCTAGGTGTGCCTATATCTAACATAGACACAGCTCTGTATAGCTCACTAAATGGAATGGATATCAATGAATTGTACCTTGATTATATATAGCAGCATTACACATTCTAGGCAGTATCCATAATACTGTTACCAATAGCAAACAAACAATGATAATCTGATACACATGTGAATATTACTGAGCAGCAATGCATGAATCGTTGCTTCATGTCAAGACAGGGAGATGCCCAGACACATACTACTGAGCCAAAGAGCATGAAAGTGTAAGTGGTTCATGATTACATTAATGAAACTCAAACACCTCAGTTATTGTTCAATATTGGAAACCAGCACAGTGGTTCTCTTGAGGCAGAGAGGGTGGCTAGGAGTGGACTCTAATGCCTGACGTCCCAAATGTTCTCAAGTCAGTATTCAGAAACCATATTTTAGGTATGGTAAAATATGTAGGTAATTTTTACACATTTATTAAATATCATTAAAAGTATTAAATATAATTAGGTGATATGAGGTTTTATTTAAATTACACTTAGAATACTTAAAGTCTACTGAGGAGTATTACCCAATCCTAGGGTCCTTCTCACAGCATCCTTAAATTCAGTGTTCCTCAGACAGTAGATCAAAGGATTCATCATGGGTGTGAGAACAGTGTACACAGCAGAGATGAGCTTATTGGAGCTTCGGGAATCGATGGCCTGAGGCCTCACATACATAAAGATCATGGCCATGTAGAAGAAGGTGACCACAGTGAGGTGGGAGGCACAGGTGGAGAAGGCCCTCCACCGTCCTGTGGCTGAAGGGATACGTAGCACAGCCAGGGTGATGTGTCCATAGGACAGAATGGTGGCCAGAAGAGGAAACACCAGAATGATGAAGGCCAGGATGAAGTCCACCAGCTCTGCAGTAGAGAAGTCGGTGCAGGCCAGTTTGAGGATGGGAGAGATGTCACAGAAGAAGTGGTTCAAGACATTGGAGCCGCAGAAGGTGGCACTGGAGATAAAGTAGACTTTGATCACAGAGATGGTGAAGCCACTGGCAAAAGAGAAGACCACAAGCTGGACACACAGCCCCGTGGTCATGATGACTTGGTAACGCAGGGGATGGCAGATGGCCACATAGCGGTCATAGGCCATGGAAGCCAGGAGTACACACTCTGTGCACACCAGGGAGCTGAAGAAGTAGAGCTGAGTCATGCAACCAGCAAAAGATATGTGTTTCCTCTGCAGGAGGAAGCCATCCAGCATCTTGGGAATGATGTCTGACACATACCAGATCTCTAGGAAAGACAAGGAACCCAAGAAGTAGTACATGGGCCTGTGGAGAGAGGCGCTGTTCCAGACAGTGAGGATGATGGCCATGTTCTCCACCAGCACGAAGAGGTAGGCGAGCAGGAAGAGGAGGAAGAGCAGGTACTGCAGCCTGGGAGCTGTGGGGAAGCCGAGCAGGATGAACGTGCTGACCTTGGTGATGTTCTCCCCTCTCATCCTACTGCACCTGCAAAAGGTCACCAGACCATTAGGAAGGACCAAGTGTCAGCTGCAGGGAGAATAGAGAGCCCGTCAAGACCTTCAGCTGGGAGACAGACAACTCTGCTGGGTCCGGTGAGCAGCAGGGAAAAGGAATCTATTCTCTTCCAGGTCTTATACTGGGAAGACCTGTGCACTTGTGTTTGAGTGCATAGTGAAGAGGAGACAGGATGTTTAACCTGTAGGAAGCCTACATCAGGAAAATAGAGGGATCCAAAGGGGTTT
>PVIH01009600.1:0-81176 GCA_004025045.1 Sigmodon hispidus
ATGCCTATTTTTATTTCTAAGTTTGTATTTTTTACATTTTACCTGTGAGATATTTTTATTTTTGCATCCATTTTCTTTCGCTTAACACAGCTTCCTCCAGGGTCAGCCTGCTGCTAGTAGTAAGAATAACTTGTGTGAGGTTTTTGTTTTTTAGTGTATGTGTGTGTGTGTGTGTGTGTGTGTGTGTGTGTGTGTGTGTACTGCAGTACATATATGGAGCCCACAAAACAACTTTCAGATATCAGTTCTCTCTTACCATGTGGTTCTGGGGAGTTAGGCTTGGCAACCCATGCCTTTCCCTATTGAAACATCACTCTTGCCTTTATATGTATTAAGATGAAAGATATTTCTTCTGTTTCCTCTGTAATTATCCTTCGTATTTTCATGACTGAGGATTTTAAGAACATTTTTATATACCTTTGCTCAGTTGTTTTTTTTTAAAGAGAAATTAGTATTTAGATCTCTTTCCACTTTTAAAATTTGTGTTATATTTCTGCATTATTGACTTAAACGTTTTTTTATTATGTACTTATCTGATGACAGATTGCAAACATTATTCTCTAATCCATAGGCTGCTGTTTCAGTTTTTATTATTTTCTCTTTGCTCTGATCAAGTTTTTTTTTAAACTGAATGTAGTCACATTCATTCATTTTATCTTTTGTGGTCTGTACTTTTGGTATCCAAAAGTCATTTCAAAGCCAATGTACAGAATCTTCCTGTGTCCTCATCTATGAGTTTGTAATATCTGACCTTCCACTTCCATTTTCTCCATTATGAGCTGACATTTGTGTCTGGTACAAGACAAAGGTCCAAGTTCATTCTTTTGCATGTGAAAATTCGGTTTTCCCTTTACTGTCCATTGAAGGAGCTTCCTTTCCCACTGTGTTCTCTATGAACACTTGTCAAAAGTTAGTTGATAGTGTGTTTGAATTTATGTCTAGGTTATTTCAGGGATCCATGGGTCTATGCAACTGTATTCATGCCACAGTTAGTAACAGGATCACAATGACTGAGGAAGTTTGATGGTTTCAATCTGTCTCACTGGTGGCTTTGATTATTTACAGTCCCTTTGGGTTTCACGTTCACTTTAGAATTGTTTCCATTTTTGTACACAAAGTCACTGGAATTTTGGTAACAACTTTAATGTGTTTCTTTGGGTGTTAGGACAATGCTTCATAGCTTTCAAGATGCAGATCTTTCATCTTAGTTAGGTTCATTCTCAATAAGCTCTTTCTTTATTGCCGATGTTACCATAAACAATAATGCTTCCTTGATCTTTCTGTCAGTAAGGACACCAGTTGTGCACAAAATACTACTGATTTTGTATTTTCTAAGCTTACTTAATTCAGCTGTTAGGCTTAGTAGTTCATATGTGAAATATATATATATATATATATACACACACACATGCATACATACATACGTATACATATTTGCAAATACAGGTAATTTTATTTTATTTCTGGATTTCTGATTTAGATCCATGTTTCTCCTGACCTTACTGCTGTGATCAGTACCTTCTAGTACTCTCTTAAATAAAAACAAGTATGTACATGTTTATTTTATACTAAATCTTTATGGGGAAGCTATTTTTTTCTAATGGTTTTAATCTTAGTTGTAATTTGTTTTCTAAATGATGTTTATTGTGTTGAGCAACTTTTCTTCTGTACTTAAAATAATGAAAGTTTTATGAAGGAAAGTGTTGGTTTTTGTTGAATGTTTTCTTTTTTCTGTGTAGACTGAGGTGATTATGAGGTTTTCAACATTCATCCTGTCCATGTAGCTTAGTTCACGCCTTGCCTTCTTTTGAGCTGCATAAGATGAACCGAGAACACTGCACACACTAAGCAGCATGCTACCGATGCACAGTACCACCTGAACTTGCTTGTTTCTGCTTATTTAAAGTTTTCAATTTGACTTATTTCTATCTGGTTATTATTTTTCATTCTGGCTATCTGAAGTTTACTTTATTTTCACTCTTCTAGTTCCTCGAGACATCATGGCAGACAGTCAGGATCATATTTGGTCCCTTCCTCTTTCGTGTTTACTTCCCATCCTCCTTTCTTTTCTTTTTGAGATTTATTATGTAGATCAGTCTACCCTCAAGCTTGCAGTGATCTTTTTATTCCATAGTTCTGATATTTTAAGTATAAGCTATATCTAGCTCTATTTTTTGCAACATAGATATTATTGCAATTACTTTTATCAAATAAGATTTATACTTACGTATTTGTAAAAGTCATTATCCTTTTTTTGTCTTTTTTTTTTTTGCTTGAAGAACTCTTAAGCATTTCTTACATGGTGGATCTAGTGGTAACTGACAGCTGGAGAACCTCCATTGGACCTAACAAGGCCTTCTGAATGATCCAGCTAGTAATGGGCCCCTTGGATATGGGACAATGAATTATCCTGATTACATGAACTGTAGAACTTTTAGAGCCAACTCCCTATGGTAGAATGTCTTTCTCAGCCTGGATATAGGGAGGAAGGGATGGGTCCTACCTCAACTTGGTATGTTAGTCTGTGCTGACTAATCAAGGGAGGCTTTACCACCCTTGAGGAGTGGACGGGGGCTGGGATGGGGAAAAATGAGGGAGAGAGGGAGAATAGGAGAGAGGGGAGCAATGGAGAGTATGTAAAAGGAATTTTATTAATAATTAAATAAAAATATTTTAAAAAAGAGACTTAAAACAAAAACAAAAACAACCCCCCCCAATAAAAACCAAATTACCCCAGCCTTTGTTTTATTGTGGAAGTCTATTCCTTCTTTGGATGATGGCTTTGGCAGATCCTGGCTATTTAGCTGGCTGCTTTGTCTTTTAACATGAGTATTTCATCCAGTTCTCCTATGGGCTATAAGGTTTGGCTGAGGAATTACTTGATATCCTGATGTGAACTCTCATATGTGTTTTTAATTTTTGTCTTCTCTCTTTGTCTTTTACTTTAGACAATTTTGTTGTAAGAGAACATCGGCTGTACATGTGTCGAGGGCTTTGAGCTTTGCAGATCTTGATGTTTTCATCATTCTTAAAAGGTGATCAATTTTCAGTAGCTATTTTCATTAATTAAGCTTTCTGTCTTTGCCCTTTTACTTTCTGAACTAACCATAATCCGAATATTTATTCATTGAATGGTGCCTCATAAGTTGTGTAGGGTCTCCCCCTCCCTCCCTCTTTTTCTCTCCCTCGCCCCCCATCTGTCTTTCTCTCTTTCATTTATTTTTTTTTCTTCCTCTGAATGAATTGTTTGAGGATACTTTCAAGTTCATGGTTCTTTCTTCTGCTTGAATGTTTACATTATTGATTCAATTCTTCAGTGTCACGATCCTTGTTTAGGTCTGTGTTGAATTTCTTCTTCAGAGTATGAATTGCACCAAATTCATTGAATCATTGAATTTCCTGTTTATGTTCTCTTTTATCTCATTGAATTTTTCAAAGAACATGATTTTGTATTCCCTTTCAAGAAATTTATAAATCCCCATATTTTGGTGTTGTGAACCAGAGATTTATTGTGTTCCTATTGTGGCATCTATTTTCTTTTTACGTTTCCCCTTTCCTTCTATTGATTGTCATAATTTTTACAGTGTTTAGTAGGGGCAGATTTTCATGTAAAGATAGACTCGAGGGTCCTGTTTTGGCAGGACACAATAGTTGGCTCTGGGGAGATGCAGGGTTATGGTTTCCTCACAGCTTCATTAGTTATAATTGACATCAGTGATGACTGCAGGTGCCTCAGTGCTCCAGAATTTTCCTGTCGGGGAGAAGTAACTCTTGGTCTAGAGCTGACTGTAAAGGTGGTAGGGTGGTAGCAGGGTTCTTTCCTGCCTTCCCTATGTGGCTCTCCTGGCCTTATGCACTACAGAATTTGTTATGGCTGTTATATGGTATATTCTTTAATAATTTTGGTAAAATACTAAAAGAGGAAACAAAATAACCACATAGTTGTTTATTCATTGTTTTCTGGGGAAAAGGATGGCAGATTGGTAGGAATTTCTAGTCATTCATCCTACTGATGTCATATAAATGACTTAAATATAAGATAATCATATATGAAAACACTTTTGCAAGAATAGTAGAATATGGTACTTAAAATATGTAAGAAATTCATATGGGCATGCATAAACAGTTCTTTAAATATTTTTCTTATTCATTTTGTGTCTTTTTATGTGCATTAACTTTGCCTAACAAGAAAGCCTTGTGAATTTGCATATTTAAATTTTGTATGTTACATAATTCACATCATTCCCTAAATTCTTTGTGATATATCCAAAGCCAGTAAAGTTCAGACATCTAACATTTAGTATACTTTGCACTTTCTTCATGAGCTTTTGGGTTTTTCTTTTCTAAGTCTGAAATATGTTGGTGAGACAAATGTGAATAAATATGTCAGTATGAAGTTCCCTGTTTAAAGTTTTGAATCATACCTTTATCTCCTAAATGATAGTGCTAAGAAGGATTTGGAGGCAGTGGAGGAACACAGGTAAAAAAAGAGGAATGGGTACTATAAGTTTTGTTTTTTTTCAAAAAGTAGAGATTCTAGAAATATTCCCGCTACATTCAAATTTCTTTAAGAAAGTAATGGAGCTAATCCACTTTTAAGGGGAAATGTTTTATTTTAGCCTACATTGCATGGCCAGTTGATTCCACTGCTTTGGGGGTTAAGATTGTGCTGAGAGCCGAGGAAGCCTGAGTCTTAAGTATGCTCCTATTGTTTAGGGAGCTTTTGTATAGGGAGAATCTAACAAGCCAGTCTCCTTCAGGTTGGTGTGGCGTACACACCTTCAGCCTCAGGAAGGTTATTACAGAAAGCTTCCAGGGGCCTGTCATAGTCATTCTCATTTTGTGTCCAGATCTGAAAGCATTAAGAGTTCTAACTGAAGCAGAGTAGTGATGGGCTTAGAACTTCCTTCCATCTACAGCTTTGAAAACCTTGCATAAACGTTTTTTCCCATTATTTCAAACCATTTTCTCTTTCTTTGACTCTCTATTGGCTAGGGGTAGGGGGAGAAAAAAGAAAGGAGAGGAGTTGAATGATTTTCAGAGGCATGTTTGCTTGCTCAATATGGTAAAGTGACATTTAAGGAATATTCTAAATTAATATTTTTCCCTCAGAAGTTTCATAATATGTTACTATGTAACTGTGGAAGAGAATTTTGTACTGACAGATTTTGAGACTAAATTTAGGCTTCATGAATTCTATTGTCTGGTGTTCTATTAAACTCAAAACTCTATTAAACTGTTCTTCAAAGTTGCACATATCTATTGGCATAAAAATGTCAGGTAACAACTTTGAAGCCTAGGTGACATACAACAATGACTATTTTTACTCAGGAGCTGGGTTAGGTGGTTCAGAACATCTAAAATAAGATGGGTGAGGCTATTTGCTAACAACAGGCTTTCAAGACAGCTGTGGCCTTCGGTGTCTACAGCCTTGGCTGGGAAGATAGCACTAACTTCCATGTATCACATCCCCTGGGAATATTTATACAGTGAAGGCAGAAGAACATGAAGGCAAAAAAAAAAAAAAAAAAAAAAGAAAAGAAAAGAAAAGAAAACACAGAAAAAATGCAGAACTTTTCTAAACCTTTGCGACTGTTAAGTTTCTCCTTATATTTGTCAAGGGCACTCATGACACTGAACCCAGAGCCAAAGGTGACTACAACTACTGGATAAAAGACACTCATACACAGAGATCAGTAATTTAGGCAATAACAAAATTAGTCTACTTTTATTTCTGATATATCCTTAAGCCACTTTATGGAAGTGAACTTGTGTTTGATTATGATTTTGAGTGAAACATTTGATGAAAAACAATGTGTATTCTATTTTGATTTGGAAATCAATTGAATTTATCCTTGTTATTTGTACATGACTAACTCACTAATAGATACTATTTATTAACATTACAATGACTAGTCTGTTGACCACATACCACATTTCACAACAGATAATATCATAAACATTTCTATTTTATGTGGTATTGGTAAGATTTAGGGTTTGAGTAACCTCATGAAATTGTAAAAAAAAAAATCCTAATTTAATCTTAATAGCTTAAGAAAAAAATTACTTTTTAACAAAAGAATAATTGCATTGGTGCATGCATTGGTATATGATTAATGATAGTGATCTTAATTAGACAGTTACTCCAGGCACTAGGCTAGTGTGATGGAATGAGGCACTAAAACAGCACCAAGGAGAGTATAGTAAGCGGAAAATCACAATGAGAGACAAAGCTCAAGGTCAGCCTGGATAGACAGTGATACCACTTATATCATTCTGTGCTGTACTTCTCTCTTCCGGCCCATCTTGTAAACACAAATCAGTTGGCTTTGCCAACTATGGGAATAATGAGTTATTGATGAGAGTAAGGGCCCTATGAATACTCACTTTTTTGAGGATCTCTTCAAACCATGGCAACTGGAAGCTGCACAGGAGGAGAAATTGACGGCCCACATTTAGCTTTTGAATAGCAAAGCTTGAAGCACTTTTAGGTCTTGGGCAGCACAGGATAATGGCAAGAAAAGGCAATGCTATCATCCTGCTTATGTAGTTGACACGTGGAAGGAACAGACTGCTAATTCAGCCAAATAGTGGCACTTTTGTAGCTCCTGTTAATATTTTTAGTAGAGAAATAAGAAATCAGTTGATTGAATACTACTCATAAAATGATCTTTCCTATAGCTTTAGTGCCTTGGTGTTTGGCAGTTCAAAGCTATTTTCATCCTCCCAGCATCCTTGCTTGGGACGTGGGTGTCAACCTCTCATGAAGAAGACCCCTCAGTGAGTCATAAGTGACTCTCCTAAGGTTGTAGTTAAGAAAAACATTCATTTCTCTTTTGTACTAGCTTAGCTCAGATTTTTCTTCTACAGCTCACATCATCTCAAGAGGCTTTAGAGCCTGATGGTAGAAGAAATATATTTAAAAGGAGGAACAAAAAACAGTAAAACCTTTTATTTGGGGTGTGTTTCCAGAGTAAGTTCTGACCTTGGGTAAAAAGCAGATGTAGGAAAAAAAGGTTTTCTTGCTGAAATATAAATTTGGTTTCCATTCTCTGAGAGGACTTTGTCACTTTACGATTCCCCCTCTGGGGTTATGCCTGCAACATGGGAACTTTCTGTATAGGAATTGATGTCAAAGTTGATGATTCTTCCTGTGGTTTGCTCAGTTACTTGATCAGTTATGAAGTCACTAAGTCACTGTGCTGATCTCCTCTCCTGTCATCCTCAGTGCTGTGTGTTAAGTATATCCTTTCTCTTTCTGTGTTTCCAACCCTCATGGACTGAGTGTAATTATATGATTTGCTTTGGTGTATAGGAAACCAAAATTTGGAATGGAAACCAAATTTGGTGTATAGGACTATCACTTCTGGAAATGCTTGAAGTAACAGTGTATCCTTCAATATACTTTCTGTTTGAGTTGTTACTATGGCCCAGCAACTTTTGGTAGTTTCTTACCTCTGCTTGGGAAGCTGGATGACACAATGGAAAGACTTTGCCAGTGACCATGCAATATAAACTGGAAAGTCGCCTCTGTTTATTCTCAACCAGGAGACATGGAGTCATTTGTTTTTGCAGCATAAACCTGAGTAACATGAGAATTCAGACCTAGGATTTTAGATGTTGTTCTAATTAGCATAGAAAAATCAAGAACTGTAGATGTCATCTTTTATTAATTGTATTAATTGGGACATTATAAGGACAATATATTGGGACAACATATTCTCTATTTTTTTCTGAAGGTTGAAGCGCAATCAGAAATGTCAGTAAATAGGAGTGGTCCGAAAGCTCTATGCTTGTGCAATTTCTTCTGAAGTTAAATAGTAGAAGAAAAAAAGAGAGAAAGGGAAATTCTTTAAATGATTACAAGGCACATTTAACATTAAAACCTTTAGGTGTAGTCAGTTGATATTCAGAAAATGCTTCTGACAGGTTAAAAGTTGTAAAAAAAAGGGAGAAAGAAAACAAAAT
The DNA here is from genome assembly GCA_004025045.1 of Sigmodon hispidus. Taxonomy (NCBI): domain Eukaryota; kingdom Metazoa; phylum Chordata; class Mammalia; order Rodentia; family Cricetidae; genus Sigmodon; species Sigmodon hispidus. The sequence continues at coordinate 7,969 of PVIH01009600.1, forward strand.
AAACCAATTGCCTGAAGAGAGAAGCCTAAGATTGCAGGTATCAGCAGTGAGGACAAAAACAGAGAGTAGACATGGTTGGCACTGAAGCAGGTGTAAGGGTTCAATGTGGAGAAGAGCTGTCATATTGGTAAATGGAAGTCAGTGGTACTTTTGTATGACATATGGTAGGTTTTAAAAGCATCACACTAGCAATGAGATTGCTAGTCCATAGAAGTCCAGCACTTTAAATGCCTATTGGAGTCACATCTATTGTAATTATATCTACTTGTACCCAAGACAATTTCTGAGAGACTCTTTGGCTCTAAGAGATAGAGTGTCCTCTGATACCCGTTTTTATGTATCCTAGGAATATGATAAAAAAAAAAAAGCAACAAAATCCAGAAGACAAAAGCAAGGACCAAAAAAAAAAAAAATGAAAACAAAAAACAAAAACAGAAACAAAAAAGAAATAAATTATGGCCAAATAAAGGACTATTTGCTTCTTTGGGAATGGGATTTTCATCTTATCTGTTCTGAAAAACTTACCTCTGAATAATACTCGTGTGCTTTCTGCTGTTCCCCAGTGAATAAACTGTTAATTAATGATGAAGAGGCAACCCATGCTCTCTCTTAGGTCCTGATCCTTCATTTTGTCACTGACTAGTGAAGCTTATGAGTCAGGTAGATATGTTTTACATACAAGAATGGGGTCATGGCAATCTTCAGTAGTCAGAGTTCAGTTTACTGCTACCATCAATTCTATTTACTATAATTTTCTGGCACTCTTTTGGGTCAAAGACTTAGACAGAAATTTTTTTTTTTTACAAGAAAGCCTTAGAGTCAGGAAGTGATTGATACAGAATTTTTTTTACAAGAAAGCTTTAGAGTCAGGAAGTGATTGATGTGCCTTTTTAGTACCTGTATGTCTCAATAATCTTTCTATCAGCTCCAATTCTAGTAGACCATGATAGCATCCTGAAGTCTCCAATGGGTCATAGCATATTTGAAAAAACAAAATACAAAAAAATTCTCTTTAAGCATACTTAGTTCAGGGACTATTTGTTGCTACATTATAGCATGCCTGAGTCTGACAGATACAATTCTTAATAGCAAGTAGAGTTATCAACTGGATATTGATGAAGTAAAGTCTTTTTAAACATCCCAACTATTAGTCAATATTGGGATACACTTTTTCATACTAAAGAACTTCTTAAGATCCCCAGAAGCAATCTCACTCTATAACAAAAATGTCAGGTTGATAAGATGGGTCAATAGGTAGATGCTTGCTGTGTAAACCTGATAGCCTAAGTTTTACGTCAAAACCTACGGTGAAAGGTCAGAACTGACTGACAAGTGTTGTCTCCTGAAGTCCATGTTCATGCTGTTGGCATGTGAGTTCCTGCTGTGCAGGTGTGCAGATACACAAATAATGGTAATAAATAAAATTTAAGAAGAGAGTATTAAAATTTCTCTTTACTCATTATACTGAAAATGTCACCCTGGTTGAGCATTTTAATACTGCATAAAAATGTATATCTCAGAGTTTGAAAAGAGGATATCCACAGCCAGAATTTGGAGACATTAGTAGTTGTAAGCATAAAAACCAATTTAGGGAAGTTAATTGAATTTCTTTATTTCTAATCCAGTAGCTGATTTCCTACTGGGACTAGAAAGAGATGTATTCTAAACAAGTCACTAGGCACATAACACATACAGGGCTTCTATTGAATTCTACAAAATCACTATGTCTAGGGTGTTTGGGGGATCATCTATGACATTATATTTTAAAGAATCATGCTTTAATATTATATTTAATGTTATATTCCATAATAATTATGAATAAATGAATGCATTTTATTTCTGACATGAGCACAAGCCCAGATTTGACCCTATCTTTCAAAGGATATTAATGGCACACAATGCTTAGTGCTTGTAGTTAACAACAGAACAGTGTTACATTCTGTACTTACACTTACAAAGCAATTTCATAATGTCTCCTATTTACTTGATGGTATCCTGCAATGCCCAGGGAACAGTAACTTAGACAGCATAAGCCAACCACAATAACAAGTGAGGCATGTCTTATTATTGCCCTAATGGTAGACTTGTGATATTCAATTACTCAACAGTTGCCTGGTGCTTGGACTTAAGGCTGCTTTTTTTGAGCGATTGATTTCTGATTCCCTCATGCCCTCTTTACACGGTACAATCAGTAATCATTTGGCAAATGTTAAATTTCATTACAATAAAATTGTGTTGGCTACTTTCTTGAGTTCTTATAAACTAGCAACAAATTTATGTAGGAAAAAAGTACAGTATAATATGCCTATTCTTAGTAATGTCTGAAAAATTGTATCATCTGTAATCTTTTAAGATCTCATAACTGTGCTTTGTTCCCAGATTTTGTGTAAAAAATTCTGATTTAGTGTAAATATAATTATCAGATAATTATAATGCAAGACAAATTAAAAGTTGCAAGTGTACCATTCAGAGGCAAGTAAAGGTGGGATTATATTTATACTTTCTTCTTAATAACTGAATAATCTTGAAAAAGTGCTTAAGTCCATTTTAAATCTATTTAGCTGTTTACAATTTTATTTTAGGTGTTATGACTATTGTGCCTGCATGTCTGTGCATGACATGAGTGCCTTGTGTTTGTACAGGGCAGAAGAGGACATCAGACTAGAAGCTAGAGCCATGGATGAGTCTAGTTACCATATTGGTACTGGGAGCTGAACAGCGGTCCCCAACAAGAACAATCAGTACCTTGAACACCAACCCTTCTCTCCAGATCTTATTGTCCTCATTTGTAAAGTTTGGATTAAATGTTACAGTAAGATTAACATCATTTCATACATATCAAGTACTTTTAGAATTGTTGGTGAATAGGAAGCATTTAGTAAATGTTTTAATGCCAAATGAGCTATTAAATTCAAGGTGGTGGGGATATTGAAAGGTGACAGGAACCGACTTGTAGTAAAGGGGCTAAACATCAGAGAGGCAGATGTCAGGAGAGTGGTGGTATATTTAAACATGTGGCAGTGAGCAAGGGGCTGATGTAGTGTGGAACTGAGGAGAGATATGGAGGCTGGCACAGGGTATAGATGACAGTAACTGGGGAAAAGCCTGGAGGCATTGCTGGAAGTGAGGCCCTGACAAGCACATGGCCTGTTTGGGGATACAGTTTTACCTTTGAATTAAGTATGACTCTAAATACAGTGTTTGGATTCATACAAAAGTGTATGTTTGTACAGTTCATGGTGAGTCTTTCTTGTCATGTTTAAAGGGAAAACCAAAGTTAGTTGGAGTTTACCCCAAGTAAACACCATAATGCCTGCTCACCAATTATCTGATACCTTCTTCTGGGTCAGAGAGAAGCTGGTTGGGTGTGGCAGGTAGACAGTTGTCACCCTCACTGATGGGACGTTATTTATTGTCCCATCTGAGTTATTCTTAGGATTTTGAGTTATTTTTAGGCTATAAGATGGTTGATTCTATAACAGTATCACTTTTATCTGTGAATGAACTTCTGCTCCAACCTACAATGGAGCAGTTGGTTTGAGAATAGCCCTTTTCCCCTGAACAGAGGATAAACAACTAAAAAAGTAGTCACATGTGAAACAACTACTCTCAGCCATTTGACAGAGGCAGCACACTCTATAAAGGTTAGTGAGGAATGCAAGCCTGATTACTGTTTTGAGTTTTTCTTAGAAGCATCATTAAGATCCCAAGTAGGGAAAGAAAAATTAAGAAGAACCCAGTAGTCTTGCTCAACTGAAGATACATAGGTTGTACTTTAGGGCAGTTGAGGCTGTCAGAATTTGTAAGATGTAGTATTAAGAGTAGAGAACTACACAGATTAATAATTTTTAAAGATGACCAGGGGTTCCATAGAAAAATTGGTTGGATAAGTTCCATGTGCCTTTAAGACTTGACAGAATTTGTGAAGACTAATCACACAGGAGGGACAGTTAATGAAAAACTGTAGTCAAAAGATAATGGGCATATACAGGGAGTAAAAAAACAAACAAATAAACAACAACAACAAACCCAATCAACCTAGCATAAAAACCCAAAGACCACCGAGGATCCTTGATAAAGACTGAAGAAAGCAAAAGCCATAGAGTTAAAATTAAAACCTCTGAGCGAGGACCAAACCTTTATGGACAACAACTACAAAAGTCCCCTAACCCTAACCCTAACCCTAAAGAGTCAAATTTATCTTCTGTGGTAAACTCTCAACCAAATCAAGGCCAGCAATGAAAGAAAAAAAAAAAGAAAAAAAAGTGTTGAATAACAAGATGTTTACAGAGTTTCAGTCTAAATAAAAATTGTTTGATATCTGAAAAAGGGTACTATAAATTACACCAATAGAAACATATCCATAAAATGAGAAATAATAAAATCAGAATAAAACTTAAATGTTTATTATAGACACCAATAATTTAAAGGAAACAAAAATGAAACAATTTTTTTTTCAAAAAAAACAAATGATGTTCTCAAGATGAAAAAATTAAAATAGAAAAAAATTCTTGATGTTCTTAAGAACAGAATAATTAAAGAGACTCAGTTATTTTGGATATAGAACAATATAACCTGTCAAAGCAAAACACAGAACAATGAAAAGTATAGAATAATTAATGAAGTGCTACAGACTTGGGCTCAGTATTAAGAAATCTTTATGTATATCTGACTACTGTCCTATAAAGTATGGGAAATGGATGAAATAATATTTGAGGAAACACTGGCTGAAAAATTTCCAGATCTGATAAAGACTAAATCAATTGACAGAATCTAAAAGTTTAACAAAATATAAACATAATAAACATAGGGAAAAATTTGCAAATAGTAACAAAGTTACTGAGCATAAGTTATAAAAAACAAAATCCATGAACATCATGATAAAGGAGGACATGTTATAAGTGACCAGAGACAATGGCAATCATAAGACAAAAGAACAATGTTTCTACAAAGCTGGGGGAAACAAATAAAAGACACAGATCAAAACAATAGAACCATTGACTTCTGAAAAGGCTTTATCAGGCATAAGTATTTTTTTAAAAATAAAAACTAAATAAGGACATTTTGAGAAAACCAAACAAAGCTATTCATTGTTACATCTTGAGAAGAAATAATAATGTGAGTTTTTCAAACTAAGATAAATTGTATTTGGAGAATATTTAAGTTTTAGTAAAAGAATAATGAGTATTGGGAGAAGAAAAGCTACAGGTAAATAGTAAACATTTCTTTCATTAAACTTAAGGATCAATGTTTTGGGGAGATGAAAAATAGGAAGTAATTTTGAAATGATGAACATGGTTGAAAAACTGGAAAATTTAATGACTGTATCCTTAAATTATATACGAAGTTCTATACTCATTTGAAAGTAGATTGAGATACGTTAATAATACTATAAACCTTAGAAAAACAACCATAATAAAATCAAGAGATATAACTAATAAACTCAAAGAAGATGGTTTATTACTACAAAGAATAGTCAATATTTTATAAGGATAAATAACACACCAAAAGGAAAGCAGAGACAGGTAGAAGAGATAAATGGCAAAGTTGTAGACCTAAATCTAACCCAATAAAAACTCTAATATACTTAGATGCATTATATCTACCTTAATGTAAGGATTTAAGATAGCTTAGGGATTTTAGAGATCATTTGTAAACATAAACAGAAGTGTTTGGGAACTTGGATTATCTTTGTTTATAGCTGAGAGCGTAGGCTACAGGCTGAGAAAGTAGAGTACCTTTGGAGAAACGCTGGGGTTGGTGTCCACCGTCAACTTCACTTGTTAGAAACTTTCTCTCCAGTTTCACATGTTAACTTATGGGATAAGTTGATAGACAAACAGGTATTGGGGAAGAGATTACAAAAGTGAGCTCTCTCTGGCAGGCTTGCTCTGTCCAAGCATTTCTTCTACCCTATTATTTTGGTATTTGGCCACCTCTTGTAGCCAAATAGATGGCAGAGATGTTTTTGTGTTTCCCAACCTCTAGTACTATGAGAAATATTTTTTAAAAAATTGTACATTTTCTGTAATCAGATCATAACAGAAAATTCACCAAGAGGCATCGTGAAGAACTACTTCATTAAGTAGGCAGCAACCTCATATGCACATGTACATAATGATGACTTCAAGTTACACAGAACAATTTTGACAAGATTGAAAAAAGAAAAAAAATAGAACAATATTAAAAATTATAGTGGTTAATATCAACAATTTTTCCCTCATCAACTGAGGGAATAGATAGACAGAAAGTCAATAATGTAAAATTCTGAAAAAAAATCTTCGTAGTATTAACTAAGCCAGCTCATGGACATTTTCTGAATAGCATTGTTGTACGAGATTTCTGATCCCATATGGGCCAGAGATATGACCTTCCTGCAGCCGCTTTCAGCTTCCCCAAAATGACTCAGATACTTATATTAATTTCATCCTGCTTGGCCTGTGTCTCAGGCACATTGCTAGCTAGCTCTTTCATCTTAATGCAACCCATTTTCATTAATCTGTTCTGCCACGTGGCCTGTCGTCCCTAGCTCACCTATATTTCTACATGCTTCTTCTTGGGCTTCTGTCTGAAGTCTGTCTGACTTCCGCATTCCTCCTGCCTGAATCTCAATTTCCCCACCTACTTCTTCTATGGTGTTCAACACAGGCCAAAACAGTTCCTTTATTTACATAATGATTTTCACAGCATACAGATGAACATTCCCAATACATACATAGCCAACAACAATATACCAGGCAAATCTTTGCCAAGAGCTCTTCTGGGCTATATTAGGTCCTATGAAACAGGTCGTAACATATTTTAAATGAGTGAGATCACATAGAGTGTTTGCTGACCATAATCAACTTAAGTTAGATATAAATATAAAATGACATTTAGAAAATTTTAAAATAATTGCACCTACAGACCAATTAAGTAAGCAAAAGAGAAGCTGGGAAATACTTTGAAGTAAATGATTATGAGAATGCCATGTATAGATTTTCAGCTGATACACAGATGAGAAGTGATAAGGCCTCAGCATCTGCAATGGCACCTACAGGAAAGCATCCAGATAGCTTTGGCTATGTGTTTTAGAAAAGAAGAAAGGTTTTAAAAGCAACAGTGCAACCCCCCAAAAATGCTAGAATTTCAACAGGAAAGTTTGTTACAAATTAAGAGAGGAAAAGAAATAATAATAAAATAACTTTTGTCAGATTATACATCTAATATAAAACCAAGCAGTGTAAAACATACAGAAGAAAGCATCTTAGAGGATCTGTACTCTTGAGATAGGCAAATATTTTTAAGTTACTAAAAACATAAACTTAAAACTTTTCCCCAGTGGCTTTGCCACATGGATTCTTCCTAAGATTGAGAATGTTCCAGACTTTGCCAAAATGTCTGGACATGCTTCTGTGGAACAGTGCTAATTCCTGTGTTGGTGTTGATTCTATGAGGTTGATAGGATTTATAAACTGAAATAAAAAATGCTGTTACTCTAAAAAAAATAAACTTAAAATTTTGTTGAACAATCTATTATCACAACTAAAAAATTAGCTTCCTCAAAGACAGTGTTAAGAAAGTGAAATATCTAAGTACTCATAAAATATATTTGCAGTTAATATAGGTCTTATGTACAGAATACAGTTTCAGAATATCTTAATAGTAAATCTTAGTGTTAAATTATCCAATTGAAAAGAAACAGAATGTTTGAGGACCCTTAAAACTAAAGAGGATACACAAAACAGCAGAAATACATGGAAAGTCACTGAGCTTTTGAGGGAGGTTAATTCCATATCTACATGTACTATGTAAAAATGAGCAAGAGTAATTTAAGATGTTTATGCCATTAATGACAAATTTACAATGATCGGAAGTTAGACATATAGTATCATTTTATAAATATTAACATCTAAATAAATGTTAATAAATTTTAGTCTATCATCCTCTTTAATATATATAAATATAATTTATATATGTTGAATGATATTTTATATTATTACATAAAACCTAAAACATACTTTCTATATGTGATAGCATTACATACAGCCTGATAAGTTCCAAAAGAATGTTTGTCTTTGAATCTGTCATATAAAATATTTCATATGAATTAGGAAACATTAAAAGTCTGATGAACGTGTGGATAGTTCCTATATAATATAATAGGATCTCATTTGTGCTTGAGAAACAAACTCTAACAATAATATAGATCAAGGCAGGAACAGCAGTATCCAGAGACTGGTGCAGAAGCTAGTGTGATTCAATAAGGGTCAGTGGAGATAGAAATCAGAGACTATGCTGAAGCTGAAAACATGTTTCTCTATAAACTTAAACCTCAGGTGTCCCATCCTATTAAAGATAAATTTTATTCTGTTAGCATAAAACGTTGTATATAGGATAGCCCCTTCATGCTTTCCAACTTCATTTCTTAATGGCATTTCATGGGATACACATTTTATCTATATCTATATATTAATATTTATTAAGGGGTTATGTGAAACACTCACTGATACAAGAAACTGAACAGTTGGGCAATTCCTGGAGGGCTGAACTGTTCTACGCAGATGCATTGGGTCTTGTCCTTTCTCTAAGAGCATGAGGGGGCGAATAGAAAGAGAAACAGCAATATGCACCTCATCTTCAACTGTCCTAGCTATGCCCAGTACATGGGTCCCCAAGGTTGAAAGGCCACACCTCTAGGTCAAGGTGATAATGCCTAATTCCCGCTATAGCATTTCTCGACCACCTTTCTGCTGACCACAGTAAGGTTATCTTGACACACAAGATCATCACCTCTTCAGACATTGTGCTTGCTGGTGGCTTTTACTTCATTTAGAATTCATTTGAAACACCAGCTCCAAGAACACCTTTTTCTTCTTAAAAATCTGGCCAGCATATCATTCTGTTCTATTTAGCAATACAATTAAGGTTATTTATTCATTTACTTATTGCCTGCCAATTTGTCATAGAATGTCAACTTTGTGGGAGTACCTTGGCTATCACACTCTGTAAGGAAGTTCCAATGCTTGAAACAGAGTCTAATACAAGCAATTTCAAGTGTCTAGTTGGAGGAGATTCTAGAAGTTATAAATATTTTATTTTTTTACAGTGACAAAGATTATTGGTAACAAGTTATGAAAGTATGTTACTGTAAAAAATACAATTTTATGCATCTGAATTATGTATGTTGCAGTGTTTTGGAGATTTGTAGGCCTAACTGTATGAGTAATTAAAAGAAATAATCAAGAGAGAACTTATCACCTCCTGAGCTTTATCTGATGGTGATTGATTGATTGATTGATTCATTCATTCATATCAGTTGGGAACTTATGGACATGCTAATATGAAGGCTTGTGCAGTCAAGATACATGACAGTATAAGACATATAAACAATGGGAGAAATATTTTGTATAGAAATCAAGGAAGTAAGATATTATGGAAAATTTATTTTATATTTTAATTTGATCCTAGATCATAATAGAAATGTATTCAGTAGAGAGAAGATCCTTTTTCCCAGTCAGAGGAAACAACTGAAGTGAAACAGCAACAATAACAAAACACAACTTAACAAGTGTCAGTTTTCTATTATGATAAGATACGATGACAGAAAGTGCTTTGAGAAGAAAAGAGCTCACTTCATCACACAACACTCGTGCCATACCTCATTGTATTTTATTTTGTTTTTTTTTTGTTTCTTTTTCGAGACAGCATTTTCTGTGTAACAGTACTGACTGTCCTAGAATTCATTCTGTAGACCAGGCTGGCCTTGAACTCAGAGATCTGCCTGCCTCTGCCCCGCAAGTGCTGAAACTAATGATGTGCGCCACCACAGCCTGCCTGTTAGACCTTGTACTCATAGAAATCCAGAAAGATCTGTTTCCTGAGTGATGAGATCAAAGGTATAAGTCACACTCTCTGATCTTCATGGCTTGACTGTGGGTGGATCTGTTCTCTAATATTCCAGGCTTATTTTATTAAATATAAAATATATCACCACACCATTGCTGAAGAAGTTCAGAGTAGGATCTCAAGGCAGGAATCTGGAGAACATGGAGGAATGTCGTGGGATTATGTTGATATCTTGTAAATATTTGTTCCTCCTACTGGTATAATAAAAAGCTGATCTGCCAGAGGCAGACAGGAAGTGTGAGCAGGGCTACCAGACTAAGAAAACTCTGGGAACAGGCAAAACAGAGCAGAGATGCTGCAGAGATGCCAGGGGATAAAACAGAGGAAAGAAGCTGAAATGCTGCTCTAAGGAAAGGTATGGACCCACCTGGCTGAACAGGATAAGAATCATGGGTTAGTTTAAGGGTAGAGTCAGCAAGCTATATACCTGGACCCTAGGCTGAACAGCCTAAAAATAATATAAGCATTTGTGTGAGTCTGTGGGACTGTGGGACTGTGTGCATTTCTGTGGGACTTCCAGTCTGTTGTCAAGTCTGCAAGTCAGAGCCTCAAGGCTAGACTGGAAAGTCCAGGCCAGATACCTCATACAGAGGCATGATCCTTAAAGGCATTAAAGACCTTCCTGTGGTCTGCTTCCTTGAGCTGGGTATGCCCTCATCAATGAGTAATCAAGGAAATGTGTGTTTGGAACACTTCTCCTGTGAGGCCTCACTTCTCAAATGACTACAGATTTTGTTCTGTTGACATACAAACTAGCCAGCACTGCATCTGAGGAAGTCATTTGTGATTAAAGTATAGTGTGAGTTGTGTGGTGGGCTGATCAAAGAGAGATTCTAGAAAAAATATCTTGAGATCTCATAATGAATGACATTGAATTCCATGTCAAGAACTTTATCTGGCAGATAACAGAACTGATCAAAAGGCTTTATATAAAAATGTGGCCATTTAACAACAGTTAAGAGAATAAGTTTCCAAGACATAGATAGTGGTGTAAATATCATTAACAATTTTCAGATAAGAGTTGATAAATAAAAGTCTATATTTAGGCTTTGACAATATGAACAGAGTGCTGAGAACTGACTACAGAATTTGAATTGATGATCTCAGGAACCACAAGAGATTGAGGAGAAAAAAATGGAGATGGAGCTGACATTGGGTTTCTGGTTGGATGTGCTCAGATAGAGCAGTAATTGATCTACTAGGACCTATAATTGATTGTCTCCCAGGTTTACCTTACTCCCATTGACCTTTCTCACAACCTTAACTCCAGAACAAAGGTTTTCTTCTACTTTGGCCTCATTAATAGTTCTTTCATTCACCATGTAGAGAGCCATCTGCCTCATCATTCTGCCTCAGCAACCTTTCCCTTTTTCTCTGTGTCAGCAATTGAGTGTCTCACAGATTGGTTCAATGGCATCTCAGCTATGTCAGAACCTTCACTGGATACCCAGAGAACTATTTCATAGGCTGTGTGTGCTTAGCTCTTTTTTTTTTTTTTTTTTTTTTTTTTAAAAACAAACTTTATTTTATTTATTTGCCTTGGTGTTTGCCTGGAACTGGAACTACAGACAGTTGTTAGCTGCCATGTGGGTGCTGGGAATCGAACCCCGGTCCTCTGGAAGAGCAGACGGTGCTCTTAACCACTGAGCCATCTCTCCAGCCCCGTGTGCTTAGCTCTTAACTACATGCTCACTCTAACTCATTCAACTTTTACTGCTATCAGTGAACTTATACCAGCTCAGAGGTGAAATCAACTCCATTCTCCATGTGAAGGTTGGCTTTTGGTCCTTATATGAAATACAGATTTCTGTCTGTAGGTTCAGTATTGGGATGAGTGCTGGGGGAGATAAGTGTCACCATTTGTGTGTAATAAATGTGCCAGGGAAATAACTGATGCATGTGTAATAAATATTTAGCTTTTGGGAGCTTACATCATAGATTTATTAATAGGTAAGAATTTTTACCCTGCCTTTTTTTATTTTTCTTTCTATGTTTTCTCCCTTCCTGATACCAGCACTAAAAGCCAAATTAACATGTTTCCCTAATACACACAAAAAAAGACTGTGGGGACAGCCATCTTCCTGAAAACAGTCTTTGCAGAGTAACATGAAGGTTAAATGGAGCCTTCAGTCCTGTGTGTATTAGGCTGGAGGTCCTATGTAAAGCGGAGCTTGATGAGAGTGCAAAGGCTATATTGCAAAAACCACATAGAGAAGACTGAAAAACACAAACAGGTACCTCCACTTTTAAGATCATACGATGGTGTGATTAGATCTGTTCTTTATTTTTTCAGGGAAGAAACATAATGAATGGCTAGAAGTTCACTGCAGCAAATGAGGATGCCAACTGGAGTTTCAGTTAGCTAGTTTATAAACAGCTGGAGTGGCTTTCATCCTCCCCACAATAAATGAGTGTTTAAAGTCTGGATAGATTGTCACTGTTCAGAGATGTCACCAAAGCAAATTCTCCATAGCTGCAGAGTTGGTGAGATGAGACAAGCTAGAGCTTTCTTCCAATGCCAACTCTAAATACAGAATTATTAGTATTGGTGCAGGTATGTGCATATATGCATTTAGTACTCGTACACGTGTGTGGAATCCAGAGGTCAATGCTGAATGTCATCCTAATTCTCTCTTCACCTTATGTTTTGGGATCTCTGAGTGAACCTGGAGTTTATAGATTTGGCAAGGCTGGTTCGGCAGGAAGCTCCAGGGAGCCTTTTGTCCCTACATCCCCGGTGTTAGGGTTACAGGCCTGGACCAACTCTGCTTGGCTTTTATGTTGGTTCTGAGGGTCCAAATGCAAGTATTCATGTTTGTATAACAAGCACTCTATTTACTAAGTCACCTTCCAGACTCCAGCCTTATTTTTCTCATCATCTCTTAGAGAATGAATTTTATAAAATACTGATTACAATAATAATATGAAGAAATGGAGTGAGGAAAAATATTGATTATTATTAATGTATCTTAAAGAATAGATGGTATCTGAAGAGTACAAAAAGATTTATAGACATTTGAGAATTCTTAAAAAACAAATTTGAGACACAAACAGAATTACTTATTCATTTTTGTATCAAAAGTAAAAAAAGGATCAATAATTTTATGCACCTTTCTGAAATAATTGTCATATTGCCCATTGTGGAAATAATTAAGAAAGTACCTAATTGTTAATAATAGTTAGCTTTGGTCGTCAACTGTGACATGCTTAGGAAGAAACAACTTCAATTGAAGAACCTCCATCATATGGCTGATAGACATGTCTGGGTTTTTTGTTTTTTCACTTGTTACTAATAGATGAAGGAAGGCTCCATCCCATTGTGCCTATACCATCCCTAGACAAGTGGTCCAAAACCAAATTATAAGAAAAGTATCTGAACATGACCCTAAAAGGAAGTTGACAAGAGATATTTCTTCATGGTTTGTGTTTTAAGACCTGTGGTGATATATTGTATATTTAATAAAAAATAGTTTGGAATATCAGAGGACAAAGCCATCTTTCTAGCCTTTTTTTAAAATTCTGTTTTGTTTTTTCAAGACAGGGTTTTTGCGTCACAGTCCTAGGTGTCCTGGAACTTGCTTTGTAGACCAGGAGTCAAACTCATAGAGATTCTACTGCTTCTGGCTCCTAAGTGCTGGGACTAAAAGTATGTACCACCACTGCCTGGCTGTTAGGTCTTGAACTCACGGAGATCTAGACTTTCTTCTGAGTGAAAGGATAAAGGCATGGGTTACCACTCTCTGACCTTCGTGGCTTGGCTGTGATTGATTCTGTCCTCTGATATTCCAAACTATTTTTTATTAAATATATAATATATCACCACAAAGACTTTGCCTTGAGATTCTCCCTTGGCTTCACACTGGATGATAGATTCTGAACTGTAACCCAAACAAACCCTTTCCACCTCAACTTGGTTTAAATAAATCTTTTATCACAACAATAGAAAGCAAATAAGATAAAGCATTGTATTTTACAAATACCAATGCTCAGCATACATGGGGAACTTTATATTGCTAAGTACATTTTAGGCTATGAATTTGCCCTCACAACTACCACCAGAAGCCAGTGAACTTTAAGCTTTACTTAGCCATGAGAAGATTAAGGCAACATACACATAGACACCAAGTCTGTCATCTTTCAAAAGACTTTGAATTTTGTGTGTTTTTAGAAAATTGCTTTGATCCTTTATTTTCACAGAAGGCAAGTATTTGCTGCGATTCATTATTTCATTAACATTGCCCTGAATTTAAAGGTGAATCTTTTGTTGTTGTTTTGGTGGGCTTACTCTTAAGTTCATCTGATAATATTGTAGTAACTCTAGAAATAACACATTAAAGATTGTGACTCATTTTGTCAGTCCACAAAGATGCTTAGATTATTAAAATCTATTTAACAGATAAATTTAAGTGCTCTTAACTACTCTAAGTGCTACAGTTGTTTTTATAAATGGAAGGGAAAAAACTCAAAGCCAACTTGTTTGCCATTGGCTAAATCAATTTGAAGTTCAAATGACACTGTTTTTATAATCTATTATTTGGCATGCAGAAATATGCTAAATTACTGCATTAGCACTGAGTCATCCAGAATAGTGTCTGCTGGAAGATCACCAATAGAATGCCAGGGATTGGATGCCATCCCTACAGTGACAGAAAACAGTGGGTTGGCAGCATGTAGGCTGGCATCTTTACTGAGACACATAGTTTTTCAGAACTTCATTACATGTGACATCATTAGAGATCCCAACTTAAAACAATATGTTTGTTGACTTTATATTATACAATCTATATACCAGTGTCCACATCACATTTCACATAATTTATAATTTTTTTATTATGAATAAAGTCTCATTTTTTATCCATGTATCCCCTTGTTCAAACTCTCTTCCCCCTCCAGCCCCTCCCAGTCACTCTCTCTTCTCCCCATCTCCTTATCTCCTCCCCAGCAAGGGCAGGAGGTCCCAAGGTCCCAAGGTGGCTTAGTTCAGCATATACTTCAGGAAGATCTGCTTTTATCATCCCAACATCAAGAATGGGTCAGGTGTTCCTTTGGAGGGAATGGGCTCCAAGATGCCAGTCCAAGAAGCTTCAGATACCATGTTGTTCAGTGGTTGTAGTTTGCAGCTTGGGAATGCTTTGATTTTTGTTTAAAGTCCACTAGTGAGTGAATACATCCCCTGCTTATCTTTCTGGGTTTGTGATGCCTCACTCAGGAGAATATTCTCCAAATCTGTCCATTTGCCTACAAATTTCAGGATATCATTTTTTTCTTACTGCTGAGTAGTACTCCATTGTGTAGATGTGCCACAGTTCGTTAATCCGTTCTTCAGTTGAGGAGCATCTAGGTTGTTTCCAGGTTCTTGCTATTACAAATAATGCTGCTATGAACATAGTTGAGCTAATACCTCTGGAGTGTAAATGTGCATCTTTAGGGTATATACCCAGTAGTGGTATTGCTGGATCCTTAGACAGATTGATTCCCAGTTTTCTGAGAAACCGCCATACTGCATTCCAGAGTGGCTAAACAAGCTTACACTCCCACCAACAAGGGAGGAGTGTTGCCCTTACACTGCAACCTCTCCAACATAGGCTGTCATCTGTGTTTTTAACCTTAGCAAATCTGACAGGTGTCAGGTGGTATATCAAAGTTGTTTTGATTTGAATTTCTTTGATGGCTGAAGATGTTGAGTACTTTTTTCAAGTGCCTTTCAGCCTTTTGTAATTCTTCTGCTGAGAATTCCCTTTTTAGTTGTGAGCCCCATTTTTTGATTGGGTTATTCAAGGTTTTGGGCTCTGGTCTTGAGTTCTCTGTATATTTTAGAGATCAGTCCTCTGTCTGTAAGGTTGGTGAAAATCTTTTCCCATTCTGTATGCTGTCATTTTGTCCTATTGACTGTCCTTGCAGAAGCTTCTCAGTTTCAGGAGGTCCCAGTTATTGATTGTTGTTCTTAGTGTCTATGCTACTGGTGTTATATTTACAAAGTGGACACCTGTGTCAATGTGTTGGAGGGTATTTCCAACTTTCTTTTCTATCAGCTGGGTTTATGTTGAGGTCTTTGATCCACTAGGATTTGAGTTTTGTGCAGGGAGACAGGATTGGATCTATTTTCATTTTTCTACACACTACCAACCAGCTATGCCAACACCATTTGTTAAAGATACTATCTTTTTTCCATTGAATATTTTGGGCCTCTTTGTTGAAGATCAGGTGTTCATAGGTTTTTGGTTTAATGCCCATATCCTCAATTCGATTCCATTGATCCACAAGCCTATTTTTATGCCAGTACCAGGCTGTTTTTATTACTGTAGCTCTATAGTATAACTTGAAGTCGGAGATGACGATGCCTTCTGAGTTTGTTTTGTTGAACAAAATTGTTTTGGCAATCCTAGCTTTCCTGCTATTCCAAATGAAGTTGAGTATTGTTCTTTCAAGATCAATAAAATATTGTGTTGGGATTTTGATGGGCAGTGCACTGAATCTATAGATTGCTTTTGGTAGAATTGCCATTTTTACTATGTTGATTCTCCCTATCTAGGAACATGGGAAATCTATTTTCTGGTATTCTCTTCAATTTCTTTCTTCAGTGATTTAAAATTTTTGTCGAATAGATCTGTTACTTCTTTGGTTATAGTTACTGCAAGGTATTTATTGCTATTTGCAGCTATTATAAAGAGTGATGTTTTCCTTATTTCTTTTTCAGCCCTTTTATCATTAGGAGGGCTACTGACTTCTTTAAGTTAATCTTGTATCTTGCTACATTGCTGAAGGTGTTTATCAGCTGTAGAAGTTCCCTAGTAGAATTTTGTGGATCATTTATGTATACAATCCTATCATCTGCAAATAGAGATAGTTTAACTTCTTTTATTCTAATTTGTATCCCCTTAATCTCTTTTCGTTCTCTATTGCTTTAGCTAAAACTTTGGGAATTATATTGAATAGATAAGGAGAGAGAGGACAGTCTTGTCTAGTTCCTGATTTTAGTGGGATTGCTTTGAGCATTTCTCCATTTAGTTTGATGTTGGATTTTGGCGTCTTGTAAATTGCCTTTATTATATTTAGATATTTTCCCTGTATTCCTGATCTCTCTAGGGCTTTTATCATAAAGGAGTGTTGGATTTTGTCAAAGGCTTTTTCAGTGTCTAAGGATATAATCATGTGATTTTTTTTTCCTTCAGTTTGTTTATATGATGGATGACATTTACGGTTTTTTGTATGTTGAACCAACCCTCCATTTCTGGGATGAAGCCTACTTGATTGTGGTGGATGATTTTTTTTTATAGCTGTTGTATATGGCTTGCCAGAATTTTGTTGAGAATTTTAGCAACAATATTCCTGAGGGAAATTGGTCTGTAATTCTCTTTTTTTGTTGCATCTTTGAGTGGTTTGAGTATTAGCGTAATTGTGGCCCCATAAAAGGAATTTGACAATATTCCTTCAGTTTCTACTGTGTGAAACAGTTTGAGGAGTATTGATAATAGTTCTTCTTTGAATGTCTGGTAGAATTCTGCACTGAAACCATTTAGACCCGGGCTTTTTTTACTTGGGAGGCTTTTAATGACAGCTTCAATTTCCTTTAGAGTTATAGGTCTCTTTAGGTATCTAATCTGATCTTGATTTAATTTTGGTAAATGGTACCTGTCCAAAAAGCTGTCCGTTTCTTCTAGGTTTTCCATTTTTGTGAAATATGGATTTTTAAAGTATGACCTGATAATCCTCTGGGATTTCTGGTGGTCTGTTGCTATATCCCCCTTTTCATTTCTGATTTTGTTGTTTTGGATACTTCCTCTCTGCTTTTTCCTTAGTTTGGTTAAGGGTTTATCTATCTTGTTGACTTTCTCAAAGAACCAACTCTTTGATTCATTGATTCTTTGTATTGTTCTTTTTGTTTCAATTGTATTGATTTCACCTCTAAGTTTGATTATTCCCTGCTGTCTAATCCTTCTATGTGAGATTGTATCTAATTGCTCTAAGGTTTTCAGCTGTGCTGTTAGTTCTCTAGTGTGGTATTTCTCTAAGTTTTTTTTACATAGGCATATAGTGCTATGAATTTTCCTCTTAAGACCGCTTTCATTGTGTCCTACAAGTTTCTGTATGTTGTGGATTCATTTTCGTTAAATTCTAGGAAGTATTTTAGTTCTTTCTTAATTTCTTCCTTCACCCAGAGATGTTTCAGTTGAGTGATATTTAGTTTCCATAAGTTGGCAGGTTTTCTGTGATTTTTGATGTTGTTGAACTTTAGGCCCTTCTGGTCTGATATTATACATGGGATATTTCTATTTTTTTGTATCTATTAATATTTGCTTTATGACCAATTATGTGGTCAATTTTAGAGAAAGTTTCATATGGTGCTGAGAAATATGTATATTCCTTTGAGTTTGGGTGGAAGCTTCTGTAGATATCTATTAAATCCATTTGCATCATAACCTCTGTTAGACTCGTCATTTCTCTGTTGAATCTCTGTCTGCTTGACCTCTCCAAGAGTGAAAATGGGGTATTGAAGTCTCCCACTATTAGGGTGTGAAAATTGATATGGGATTTGAGCTTTAGTAGTGTTTCTTTTACATAGGTAGGTGCCCTTATATTAGGGATATACATATTCAGGATTGAAATCTCATCTTGATCAATTTTTTTCTGAGATGAGTAAGTAACATCTATCCTGGTCTCTTTTAATTGATTTCAGCTTGAAGTCTACTTTGTTAGATATTAGGATGGCGACACCAGTTTATTTCTTAGGGCCATTTGACTTGAAAATCTTTTCCCAACCCTTTACTCTGACCCTGTGTCTGTCTTTAAGGTTGAGGGTGTTTCTTGTATGCAGCAGAAGGATGGGTTCTGTTCTTGTTTCCATCGTGTTAGTGTGTGTCTTTTTATAGGTGAATTGAGTCCATTGATATTAAGTGATATTAGTAACTACTGATTGATATTTCCTGTTATTTTTAGTGGTAGCTTGTATGCATTTCCTTTCTTTGGACTTTTCTTCTGTGGGATTATCAATTGTTTGTGGTTTCAAGGGTGTATTTGGTACTTCTGTCAGGTGTTTTCTTGAGGCTAGAAGTGGAAATTTGGAGGGTTAGCTCATGGTTTGAAAATATTAAGAATGGTTGCATTGGCTTATTAGAGCTCTGTTAACAAGATACCACAAACTGAGTGACTGACCAAATGAGTTGCCATTTAAGTTCTGGAGGCTTCAATTCAAAACCAGGGTTTATATATGTGCCTATCCCCTCTGAAGCCTGGGGAGAAAGAGGCGGTTCCTAGTGTCTGTTTCAGCTTCTGAGGGAAAATCTAGATGTCTCTAGGTGAATATTTTCTGTCTTATTACATTTTTTTCTCTGGTGCATGTCTATAATATGATATCCTAACAATAATAACTTATTGTATATAATTATGACTACTGTGTGTTCCTTTAGTACATATATAAAATATATAACGTAATAATATGTAATAATAACAATAAAATTATTTTTCTCTTGTATACAAGTGCCAGGTGTGCTTCATTAGATTCCTCCCTAATAATATCTTTTAAACTTAATTAATTCTACAAAGACTCTGTTTTCAAGTAATATCATATTTTGGGCTAATATTAATGTCTTCCTTAATATTCTCTCTCAACCCAGGTAGACATTTCTCTTATGGCAATGTCTTGCTTCCAGAGACCTGGCTACTAAACCAAACTAGTGAAGATGACCCTGCAATTAGTTAGAGGAATTGGCAACCAACATGTCAGGAAAACAGAAACTTTCACTTACTCTATGTTTTCTCAACACAATATTTTTTTTATTTTTTGGAAATTTCACATCATGAACCATGATCATACTCAGTACCCAGTCCTCCTAGGTTCATTCTCTCACCCTTGTGATACTCCCCCCCACACACACACACAAAAAAATTAAATAAATAAAGGAAGAAGAAGAGGCAGAGGAGGAAAAAGAAAAAAAAAAAGTAGAAATAAGTCTAATTGCTGTTGCCCATATTCTCACTGGAGCATGGTCATCAGGCTCCCAGTGGCCAACTTCTTAAAGAAAACTAAATTTCACTCCCTTTCATACAACTTTTTGTCAGAAGCCACCGGTTGTGGAGATCTACACTCTGTAATCCTTGGTACAGTTTTAAAGCATTCTCTTCAATGGTTTTCTGTCTAAGTTGTTATTTTGAGGTGGGCTGGGGTGGGAGTGGCAGTTTTCACAGAAGCCTTCTATGTCCCTCTTTCTCAATTGTGAGTCTGTAGTCATGGATACCACTGTTTCCTTGCCTTTTTCAGCTAGTGGGGGCATGGATCCTGGACATCCACATGGTTTTTGGTGACAGTATAGACCATGAATATCCTTATGGTCTCTGGCATCAGCATGTGCCACAGATCTCAGCATGGTCTTTGGTGCAGGACAGGCCATGCACATCCACATGGCCCTCTGCCTCAGCACAGGCCACAGATACCAACCTAGCCATGGAGGCAGCACAGGCCAAGGATATCTTCTATTTTCAACTTATTTTTTCTTCAATGTCAGAGGTGAAACCCAGGACCTCATGCTTGCTGGGAAAGTACTCTATCACCAAGCTGCATCTATAGCTCTTAGAAATCAAACAAGATACATATTTATTGTGCATTTGCTTTGCATACGAATGCTGCAGGACTGCTGTGGAGGTCAGAGGGCAGCTTTCTGGAGTTGGGTCTTTACTTCTACCATATGTGTTCCAGAGACAGAACTCAGGTCTCAGGCTTGACTTGGTGGCAGGACATCGTGTCTATTGAGTCATCTTTTCAGCTCTCTTCAGACATTTCTTAAACAGAATTAGATTATAGTTGCATTTGTTTTTTTTTTCTGATTTATCTTAGATGTCTTTAATGTGCAACACTTAATGCAGAAGAAAACATGTAATACATTTATTCATATTTTAAGCCATGATAATAAAATAAAAACCACAAATCATCCCCTGACGTAAAGCAACTGGGTAGCTCATAGTTATCTCTGTCTTTCCTCTCTTTCATCCCTTTTTCTTTTGGCTACAACTCTGTTCTGCTATCTTTCATTACCTTGCTTGTTTTGTATTGTTGTATGCCTGTATAATATCAGACTTAAGAAATGCAAGTAGTAGTTAATCTTTATCTGTGTGGGAGTTTTCTTTCTTATTATGTAGTGGATAATTTTATATATATTTCTGTTTTTATCTTTCTTTTTTATTTATGTACTTATTTGGTGTTTTTACATCATATACCCCATCAAACTCAGTTATCAATCCTCTCAGAATAATGCCCACTTTTATGATCTCCCCATTTACAAAAACACCAATTCATGCTACTCATTTACTTACTGGAACATACTTAAACTCCTTGTGGCCAGACCTTTAAAGAAAACAAGTCTTTCCTCATGCACACCCTTGCCAGAAGCCATCAGTGCAGAAGTGAGGCATTGTGTCATTATTTATATTTTAGGGAGTTTTCAAAGAGCTACATGAATGACTAGAACTGTGCATACCTCTATGTTATAAGTATACCAAGATTTTTCCTATAAATACACATTTATGACAAAGTATAAATAAGAGATGCCAATAGCCAAATAAAATAGTGCACTTGTAGTATCTACAAGAATATACTATGATTATATTGGCAAAGTCATTGTTACTGTATTGTTAAGTAAAATACTATACTAGTAAAGTAAAAGTACTGAGATGTCATAATTACCACTGTGATAAATGAAACAGCTTCCATTTTTCTAGATGCAGGTAGCATATACCCTATGGATCCTCCATGGGAGAAATAGATAATTCACTTTTTTGGGAAAGAGAATGAGATAGTATATAATTTTATTGTACTACTTAGAACAGTGCATTATTTAGAAACTTTTCAATTATTTCTTGATTTTTCTACTTAATGTTTAAGCCATTAAGTAAAAAACCCTAAAAATAATACAACTCTAGAAATAAACCATGGTTTAAACATTTGTATTTATAAGGTACACCTGGCTGGCTGTTATTCCTAGCTCTTTAAGTTACTGTGGTTTCAAAATGTAGCACAACCATTTATAATTTTAAAATGTTTTTGAAATTATAATCCTGTAGCACAACTGTCTAGCTTGAAGTTTGTGATTTACATTTTCTTTCAACATTAGGATCCTGTGATTCATTAACATACTGGTGGTTTCTTCACTTTACTTTTTTGTGATGTTTGATTGGACGAATTTCTTTTTCAGGAATGTCATAGTTGTTTCCAATGCTTTGCTTACATGTATTTCACAATTAATTTATTAAACTTCTCAGACATTTGGCTTGGACTATGAATAAGTTGTATTGTCTCTGAGATAAATTTTGTGAACTATTTTCTTAGCTATATTAAATAATTCTATCCATGAACATATTATATTAGTCAATTCATTTATGTGTTTAAATTACACTTGTAGTAAATTTTTACTCAGAATATATGTTAGTATTATAGTAGTCCAGGCCTAAATTAAGTTTTGTCTGAAAACCATTGTGTTTTTGTTTTTATTTTTGAGTATTGTTTTATCTGGGCTTAAAATTTTGTGGTATAATTTGTTTCCCACACTTTATAAAAGTATCTTGTCATCTTATAGACTTTTCATTCTCATAAAGAAGTCACTAGTTAGGCTCACTGAGGTTAAGACTAACTTTTTTCTTTTTTTCTTATGAAATAAAAAGTCGTATTTTTTTTATTCATGTATCCCCTTGTTCAGGCTCCCTTCCCCCTCCTGCCCCTCCTAGTCACTCACTCTTCTCTCCATCAGTTTATCTCCTCTAACTTTTTTCTTATAATCTATGGTATAGTTGTATTTGTTATATTTAATATTTTCTTTGTTTAAAATTTGTCATACTTTTCAAAAAATGTGACTGTCTCACTATAGGTTTTTAGTATTCTTTCTCATCAATATCATAAATTACAATTTTGCTCATCCTTTCTCCTTTGGGACTTTAAGACAGATAGATTAAAATTTTGGATTGATGTTTCTGAGTTGTTTTTTTTTTCTACTTTCATTTACACTATGTACTTTATCCTGCATTTTTTTAACTCATCTATTGATAATTCTGTTGACATACTGATATATCTTTTTAGATATCTCAAACATGTCTACATTCTAAATTATTCAACATTCTTTAGTCTGTTTTGGAATTAATTTCAGCCATGAAAAGTAATAGAAATAATAATGTAAAGTTAGTATTATTACTTTTATTGGATACATAGTGTCAACAAGTAATCCTGAATGGCCTAGGAGTTGATAGGTAGATAAGGCTGCCCTTGAATTCACAGAGATCTGTCTGCTTCTGCATCCCAGGTAATAGAATTAAGGAAGAATTCTACTCTTTTCTTGCCTAGCCATGAAATTCTTAAGTTTGTCTATGATATTAATTAGTTCCAGAATTTTTAATTTATGTGGTCGTAAAGATTTTTACTAAATTATCTTTAAATTACAAATGTACTATGTTCATGGATAGGACCATTTGGTAGAGTTAAGACAACAGTTCTCAAAACTTAATCTCAGAGATAAGAAAATGTGCTATGTTAATTCCCTATGGATAAGTTTTTATGAGCTGTTATTTCTCTTAAGCTCTATCAACATTTACTTGCTTGCTTATATCCTGATTATTTTTTGCTGACTTAAAACACTAATATATGAAAATATTGAAAGGTAATTTTTATATACAGTGATGTTATATTGCACCAAAAAAATTATTTGTACTTCTAACTTATAGCTAAGGGGTATCCATCAAAGTTTGCTATGGTCCAAAGTTTTAGTTCACTTAAAACTAGGTTTGTTGTTCTAAAGCTTGAGGAAATTGCTAGTCACTCCTTTCAGAGGTCTCTGAACCTGAATTTTTCTCCATCTGGTATCATTATCATGTAAAAGGCTCTGCTTAGCCTCTCCACTTGCCAGTTCTTTGTTCTAGAAATAGTCACCCATCCAGAAAGCTTACCCAAGTACATATGGTTCCTCTGGTTTATCATCTTCTAAAGTTTGAATTTATTATTCTGTGCTTTCTTGAATTTTCAATGAATTAACATATGTTGCCTAAAATATATCATGACAGTAATTGTTTTAAGGGTTGTTTTGAAATTTCTAGCTATTAAAAATTTAACTCCAGAAGATTTACAAAATTTAATGTGGTGGTGTTGCAAAACAATTGCTCTGTGTATGTTCGATATCCGACTGGCTATATTTGACAGTCTCTTGTTCCTTGGACATATAGTATATATTTTATTTTTTAATTATTTCATATTCCATAACTAATACCTTTAGAACACTAAGGCTTGGAAGGTAGAATAATCCTTCGATTCGATTTGCTCATGTTTTCACTCATACATACATGGTGATGTTTAACTTAAGTGAGAATCTTAGATGCTTAACTGGTATTGTATTACAGAGAGAATTTGATAGATACTATTTGACACAAGTGTGGACAACCCTAATGCCATGTATGTCTCCAGGTGCATATAAAATATATGTTAAAAACTATGGCATGAATGACAGCAGGCCTATGGAATAATCTTCAGGAAGCATCATTATATTGTGTATGTGTGTTCATACCTAGAGTCCTGATAAAGACAGATATTTTCTAATGAACTTCCTTTATAGTACATAGTTGTTTTCAATATCTTTCTATTTTTCTTGTTTTTAACTAATAAATAGCCCCTTTGAACTAAAATTATTAGTGCTACATTTCATGTACTGGGTTATAACTGTGAACATGTGTGCCATATGTATCAAGTGAAGAAAAACACATCAAACTATCCTAAGAACAAATAAAATAGATGACTATATGTACTACTCTTGAAAGTTGAGATTAACAGCGGAATTAATCAAGTTGCTTAGTGACATGGAATCACTAGAAGTCAGACAGTAAGAACTGGTGGTCACATTGTCTAAAATGCCCAAGTTCATTTTTTTAAGATGCTTAAAGTACACATCATGAAAATTTTTGATGCAAAGACTGATAGTTTTGACCTCTGCCACAATCCAACAAATACCTTGATAGTGTACATTGAATTGAAATGAAGAAGTGCTAATAGATCGTGATATAATTTGATAATAATCAAATTCACTTTCAAGTGTGATCTATAATAATTTAGCTCACTTAGGCTTATATATTTTCAGGTGAATATTTGATATTGTCATTGTTCTTCATAGTTTTTTTTTTCAAAGATGCAAAAACATCCTTAGAATGCATTAATAATAACGGTCATGGAGCAAAGGCTCCCTAATCATGGTAAATTGAAGGAAGTTACATAAAAAACCTGTCCCATAAATTAGAGAATACAGAGGCTAAAATTAGCAATGCCCATTTTTTTAGAAGAGGAGAAAAGTTACCATTCAGACACTGCATAAAATGCTTCTTTTCTAATCCATATTATACAATGATGAGAGAAATTGGGTGAAATATAAGATTAATGAAAAAATCATTGATAATTTCTGTCTTCATACTAAATAAGAGTCTCCTTGTATTATCATGATTAGCATCTAATATAAATGGGAATAAGATCAGGTCTAGAGGGAAAAGTTGTGCAGAATGATACAGCTCAGTGTAGGCAAAAACCAATACTTAATTCCACAGCTATCCACTTACTGTGAGATCATATGCCAGATTTTCCATATCTGCATTAGACATCACCAAACACTTTCTATATATATATTAGGAGAAAAAAGCTATGGAAATATATTTCTTCTTTAATTTCTACTATTCTTTTAAATGGCAGTTTGCAGAATGCATTTGGGTATATGGCTAATGACCCATGAGCAATAAGCAACTGTTTAAGTAAAATGCACTATGAAAAAGCTTTTACCAAACAGCATTTTAATATTTTAAATAGATTTTCCATTGCAGGCTCTTTGTAACTGGATTAGTTCTCTGATGTGTTCTGACAGAGCTGTGGTTAGGGATACTCCATTAACTTTGTCTGTCATCTTATTTTCTGTAGTATCCTGCAGAACACCCTTATATTTCATAATTTGTATTGCTATCAGTGCTGATTTGTAAATGTGCAAATTATAATTAACAACGACCACTACTTCTATTAAATATTAAATCATTCTTGCAGCTTATACTTTCCACAGCAGATGGAGCCCTGCTGTATGCAAATCGACTTTCCTTACATTGTCAGCGATTTTTAACCTATATTTTACCTTAAAGAACACATTTTCCCCTACTTTGCTTTATGTTTTCCATAGCATTTGGGTTAATATTTATTTACTGCAGATTCTCTTTCTACCAATAAGCATTTCATGGACTATTACATTCCAGCACTCCGGTTTTGTTTCCTTTCATTAATAGCTCCTTAATCATCTTGCTTGCTCCCAAGTACAAAAGCTTGTTGTTTGTACTGATGCTGCAGTATTGCATAAGAAGCATTCAGTCATATTTCAATATGCACAGTTGAAGCAAAAATGTCTGGTATACCACTGTAGGTTTTAATTTGAAATCCAATCTATGTGCACCCCCTATGAGAATAACCAAGAACATTTAAGGTTTTATATTGTGCCTTAAATATTCTATTAAATGTCATCAGCTGATTCAGGAAAATGTATTGCAAAAATATTAGAGATGTATAAACGTGTAAATGTAATAGATGCTTGGGACATGGAAAGGAATGTAAAAGTCCAACATCTATCAGGTAACCATAAACCACTAGAAACAGGATAGAAAGTAGCATTTGTGTGATATATAGTATCTTAAGCATGGACTCTTATTTCTGGTATTTATTGCAGTGCAGTTACATTAAAAAAAACCCACTAATCTAGAATTATTGCTATCTTTTCTAACTGTGAATTTCTGAAGTATGAATATTTTGGTTGAGGAGTGAGGTCTAACTTTCTTAACAACGAAGGGATATATGCAGTCTTTAAACCCGGCTGCAATCAGAAGCTTGTGTTTCCTTGACAGGTTTTTAATGGCAAGTTAAGACTGCTGGGGAAACTGCAGAACTCAAAGGCATTAACTGACAAATTAAGCAAAGAGTAATGAAAACTTGGATGTGTTAGAATCATCATTCATTGAACTGTAATTGCCTGAGCAGCACAAAATTAAATTGTAACAAGTAAGGGTCTTGACATTTCCCGCAAATTCTTTAAAAAAAGTTTGTACATGCCATGGGAGATAAACAGCAGTCACATGAAATACTGGATGTGAGTCTTTTTAATTAATTAATTGTATTCATTTAGTGGGAATCAGCCCCTCTATAAGACACCCAAGGTTATTGTAAGGGTGTGCTTTTTGGAGTCTTAGGCACTGAAAGATACATAGTAGATGATACAATTATAAGTAGGGTCATTGTCAAGAATAAAGTCTTTTAATTTGGGGAGACAATCAGAAATGCCTTATCTTTATGTCTCCTTCTCCCCCTACACCCTAAATGTAGGAGAGAAGACAGATCAAGAATATACAGATTATGATGGATGTCATTCCAGGGTCATAATGGGTTTCATTTCTCTTCAGGAAAAAAAAGAATGTCTCCCTCCACACTCCATGTGAGGATGTTCAAAGAGGAAAAAAGATCTGCTTTTCAGTAGGTGACTTATAGGTGCCAAATCAAAGACAATGGACACAGGCTTCAGAAGTAAACATTTTATGTTCATTGAAAGTTATAGTTTTGGAACCCATCAGAACAGCCTAAGTAACTTTTGTTTGTGGGGTAGATATTGTGAATTTCCCAGCAGATTCTGCCTCAGCTTTGGGTGGGAAGCTGTGATAAATGTTTGAGTGAGAAAATATGTGTGTGAGCTAGAGCATCTGCTTCTATTACTTAGCTTTCAAGAGGACATTGTGAGTCAAGGAAATGAGTGGGCTTCATGCTGGAGAGGATCCAGAGGAAGCCAGATCTCTTTAAGAAGACAAAAGAATAACAGCTTGGAGAGAGAGAGAGAGAGAGAGAGAGAGAGAGAGAGAGAGAGAGAGAGAGAGAGAGAGAGAGAGAGAGAGAGCGCAGTGGGCGAGTTGAGAGGGTGAGGAGGGAGCCCATGGTCATCTGGGTTCATCTGAAGTTATTCAGCCCCCACCCTACACACACACACACACACACACACACACACACACACACACACACACTAGCTTGAAGATTCATTCAAGATTCAATTAAAATCCTCCTATGAAAATATTCCAAAATGAGACACATTTGAACAACATCTTTGCCCCTGATAATGGTGTATAACCAGGGTGCTGTGACTATCAGCACTCAACAGATTGGAGACCAGCAAAGGAAGCAGAATGTACTACGGGACTCCAAACCTAAGGTTTAGTGAAGAGTCTCCTAAAGGAAACTAAATCTCAGAGTCAATGAATTCCATTAAAGATTCGTAAATTATCAACAGTTAGAAGTTTGGGTATTAGGCAAATATTTGGATATTTTTGTAACTTGGAAAAATAGAATTTACAGTCTGGTATAGCAATGATTACCAGCTTTGTGTGAATATACATAGGGAAATCTGTCAGAGTCACAGAGGTGATAGGGCAGATGTCCCTCTCTTTTCATTGGAGGCTAAGTTCAAGATGATGGTATGGGGTGAAACAGGGAAGAGGATAAAAAGAGCCAGATGAGAGGCCCAGAGTGATGTGTTTTGATTGTGCCTTTGCCTGATATGAGGATCTTATACTTTGTAGTTTCTCATTTCCTGTTTGCTAAAGTCTATATCCAACACAGAAATTCTGTCTTCTCCTATTAGTTTTGGGTGTTTACTCAGCATATGTTTGTTATGGGAACTCTAATACTTATAGCTGACCATCAAAAAAAACTAAGTCACTAGGTAGACAGAACAGAATTCAGTTCTTCCATCTTCATTTAACTGGATGTTCCTGGCTTAGAGGACAATTTCACATCCTGGGAGCCCAATTACCACTGCTCTTCCCAGCCTACCTTACCTTAACTGCCTTTATCTTTTGTGGCCTCATCAAATCACGTAAGTTCTATATCGTTTGCCCAGAGCATTTTGATAGATTTTAAAAATTTTACTTGGTAAATAAAGTTAAGTGAACATTATCTACTGATAAAGGACTTCAGGTAATATTTCCATTTTGATAGTAAATTTCCACTTTTATAGGTAAAAGGGAATGTTGTAGAACCTGTGCTGAGACTAGGGAGGCCAGACTGTCCCTTGGTCCACTCTCTAGCACCAGTTTAATGACTTTGTCTACAGAGAACCTTGGATGTTTGGTTGGAGCATTGAGATTATATAAGACTCTATGCCAATAATAAAGCCAAAAGCAACCAGCCAACCAACCAACCAAACAAACAAACCAAAACCACAGATATAAATTTTTGTCTTGTCTGTATAGTTACAAAAATAATTCTTTACTAGTACGTGATCTGTAGCCCCAGAAAAGTCTAGGGAAATTTCCCTGTAAACCATGTAGCATTAGAAAAAAGTGTGTACTTTCCAAACTTCATGCTTCTGCTGCCACATTTTACTTTATAGAGTCTCTCTCTCTCTCTCTCTCTCTCTCTCTCTCTCTCTCTCTCTCTCTCTCTCTCTCTCTCTCTCTCTGTGTGTGTGTGTGTGTGTGTTTCAGAGGACAACTTACAGGTGTCAGTTTTTTTCTTCCACTATGGGTGTCCCAGGGTTTGAACTTAAGCCCCTTTATCTGTTGATCTTTCCAGCCCTAGGTTTTGATTTTGAAGACCTTCTCTATATTTGTCACATATAAGTATGCTCCCTAGAAAACGACTTAAGCTCTACAATATGCTTTTACTAATAGGTACACTGTGTGAGGAGAAGCACATGGCCCAAAACATTTACAAAATGCTACTGATGCCACCGAAACCTCAAAGATTTGTAACATCTATTAGTGTGTTGAAAGCTGTAAGAAGTCCTGTAGGGGAAGAGTCTGCTTAAGTTTGTTTAATTCAACATTTCCTAAATGCGTAATTCTTTTGCTCACAACATTCTGGGGACATAGTTTCCCAATTAGCACAATCATGGAGGATGAGAAAGGTGGTGCATGCTGCTCTAGACATCTGCTTGTGCTCTAATTACTTTAGCAGAAAGGGAAGGAGATCAGTTGTATTGCAAGCTACTGTAGGCAGCAGCAGGAAACACACCCGTGTTGTTCACTCTCAGTAACTCATCAAGAATTTACTAAACATCAACAATGGAAACAAGATGAAATTAGGCCTTGGAAAGCACTTGTAAGTGAGATTCAAGCTTGGGTACAGAGATGGCTCAACCAGCACAGTGCTTATGGGTCTGAGTTCAATCCCTAGAACCCATATGAAAATGCCTGGTATAGAGATGCAGGCTCATGAACTTGAAAGGCTGAGACACTTGGATCCCTGGCATTGCTGTCCAGTCAGCCTAGCCTAACCAACAAGTCCAAAACCAATAAAAAAATCCTGTTTCAAAATAAAATGTGGTTGGCTCCCAAGAAACGATGCTCAAGATTGTCCTCTGGTTTCCACACTAGCACACTCATACAAACATGTACTTGCACATACATAAACATATACATGCATTTGAAAAGAAAATAAAACCCCAACTTTTAAGGTCTTGAGGTTCACAGAAGCATGCTGGGAAATTATTAGACCATAAATGAATACTTGTAAGCTGCATATTGGTGTTAGAGTCAAAGAAGTGCCACGTGATACTTGAGTGTGGTTTCCTGGGTCTCACAGGGGAGTTGTGGATGCTGAAGACTAATGCTGCCTTTGTCTTAGCCACCCTACAGGCTGATGTCTAGACTACAGGAAAAATAACCCAGTCCAAGACCCCAAAGGCCTTTCAACTTTAGAGACTTGACTATTTCTTCTCTCTAATGCTAAGAACACATTACTGGACTTGGAGTCTGAGAGCTGCTGTTTTTCACAGCCATGTCACTGAATAGTGAATGCTTCTGACATTGACATGGGTAGACATGAAGGATACAATTATTTCTCTTCTGGAGCAAGGGTGAGGAGGACCTTTGGGTAGGTCTAATGAAAAGACCCACATCTTAAGGAGAAAAATTCTATGCAAATGTTAAATTTTCTTCTTCTCCCATTCTTTTTCTTCCTACCGGCTCGTCTTCTTCCCTTCCTCCCTCTGTCCCTCTCATCCTTTCTTTGTTTATGTAGCACCAGAAGCAAAAATCTAACACACACACACACACACACACACCATTTTTATTCTGAAGGAAGGTCTTAGCTACCTAAACTGGCTGTGAGTTTGTGATCTTCTTACATCAGCCTTTGGAGCAGAGCATATGTTATAGATTTGAAACACCAAGCCTAAGCTAATTTTTATTTTTCTTATTCTTAGATTTATAACAATAAACTTGCATACAAGGCACTGTCTTCAGTTTTTTTTAAATCTTTTTATTAGTTCTGTTAATATAATGACTTCATTTCACATGGAATGTGGGATGTAATCAAAAACTTAAGTTACATATCTCTGAATTCTCAGTGAGTTAGAGTGTAGCCAAGAACTTTAGATTCATTCATTTGTTCCTCTTTCATTCATTCAGGGGTTATTATGAAGCACCAGGTAGGTGCCATGCATTCTATATTCTGAGCATATGGAGGACAATAGGCTGTATGGAGTAAATTCTATTGAGGAAGATAGATGATGAACATCAGACTGTATAGCCTATGCCAAATATTAGAGAGGGATGAGCAATACTACACAATGAGTCCAGAATGCAGCATAGAGTATTGAGTTGTGGAACAGGGGCAGTGAAATAAAGCTTGGAGTTGGTTGGAAAGGGTTAGATGGTGACTCCCAAGCAAAGCTTATGGAGTGATGGACAAGCTGGCCTAGCAGATAGTGTGAAGAAGGGCACTCCTCTCAGAAGGCACAGACTGTACAAATGTCCTCTGGAGCATCTGTGGAGGTCCATTCGAGACAACGCATCTACTGGGACTGGAGAAATATTAATGAAAGCGAGGGCAAAATATGATGACAGAGGTCCAATGGTATAGACTCTGCTTACCAGCTAGGGCTGTGGTTTATATGTTCTATGGAATAGAAGGCATGGGACAATTGAAAGCAGAAGAGTGGTGTGATATGATGTTTGTTTTAGAAGGGTTATTTTGGCAATTTTGTTGAGAATACACATTAGTGGAGGAAGCAGTGAAATCAAAAACTGCTCACTTCAGGTACTGATCAAAAAGCATTAGACCATGCTTCCAAACTTCATTGGGTGTGCATTAAACTTGGTTGGTTTATTTTCCATATAGCAAAATGAGTGTTCTGGGGAGGCCTTGTTGAACACCTATTTGTCTTGGCCAAATTTCTTTCTAGAATCTTGAAGTCATTTATTAGGTCATGTTTTTGCTATAGTCAAAATGAGCTTTTCTATAATAGTGACATAAATCCTGGAATTCCAATAGAAGATTGTATTAAACAGGATGGGGGTGGGGTGGTAGGTTCCACCTTCTTATCAAAACCAGTATAGTCCTTATTTCTTAAACTGGGTAGTGATTTGAAGCATTATATGTCTGGTTTCCACTTAAAGAGGGACTATAGAAGAAGAGAGTACTTCTAATAGAGGCAAAATAACTTTCTGAATTAGTATAAGGATTATGAATTTTTTTCAAGCAAGTCATGGGAAACTGACACAAAGTGTTTTTAGTTTGTTTCAACCACTGATTTTTTTTTTTATTTCATGCTCATTTGTGTTTTGTCTGCATGTATGTCTGTGTAAAGATGTCAGATCCCCTGAAACTGGAGTTTCAATAAGCTGTCATGTGGGTGCTAAGAACTGAACCCAGGTCCTCTGGAAGAACAGCCAGTGATCTTAACCACTGAGCAATCTCTGCAGCCCAACTATTGATATTATTATGGCTAATCTCCAACCATGCAGCTTACATAGCACCCTGGATGAACGATTTGATGTTGTCATCTGTAAATAACATAACCTTGCATTAGCTACTTTATGAAAACTTAAGTAACTTTATGGGCCATGCTTAAGCTAATGATGAACAGAAATGCTATTAAAATGGGATATGGTTAGTTAATCCACTGGTGACATGCATTATTGATATTTGAAAAGCACTAGCAACTTTTGTGGATTTTGGTCAACCATTTGTTAAAATTTCATGTTAACTTCTTCTTCTTCATCCTTAGTGAATGATGCTAGTTTCTTTAATATATTAGGTGACATATTCAAAGGGGTTTTATCAGAACATGGCTGCCTTATTCTTTCTAAAGTTAATGCTGTTAACTTTAATGCTGTAAGTATGCCGCGTGGTTATGTGCCTCAGATGAAGTAGAGATTGCACCATTTACTGAAAGATGAATCATGATTCCATCATTTATTCAAGGCTTCAGGGTTGGGAGTGGAAGTACAGCCAAGAGGAGCTTGTTCAAAATGATTAGATTAAATTTGATGGTTTCTTTCCTGTCATATTTGACTGATCTTTTGACAAAAATTGACCAGTATCTTCTTGGAGGACATGCTCAGAAAAGAACAATCAGTTACTTATTAGGAATATTTATGTTGGAAGACTGGAAAGTGAGCCAAAGGAATATGCATGATAGTCCTTTATTTTGAGGCTATAGATAGGAATTAATCAAGGCACTGGAAATATGTGATTCTATATTACGTACATGAGTGTACATGAGTACTTACCTGAAATCCAGCATCATGCTAAGGCAGTGGCTAAGAGTGTATAAATGTTAGTATTCTGTTGCCATCCTCACCACCACAAATCTACAGCCCACTATTTTCCTACCATACATTTCCTAACGATGCTTCTGTTGATAGAAAGCCCCAGTCATTTTTTATTAATGGATGCTGTGACTTCTCTCCACTTTCTTTCCATTGGCACAGCGTTTACTGATTAAGGATGCTGGGTGAGTCAGAATATTCCTTGCATAATGCTTGGTTACTTGGAATGGGTACCAGCTCTTTCTTTGTGATAAAGAACAGTGTATATAAACAAGGGTAGGAGATTTTCTTGATGTTCAAGGTCTTAGCTCTCTGAGCTACTGACTATAAATTTCCTAGGCCACATTCTGGAGGCTGAACTTCTACTAAAGTCAACAGAAATAAATAAATAACAGCAAGAAAACAGCCTATTATTATTTATTACTATTTCTTTTTGACTGCCCTGAAGATAATTTGGTGCATAAAGTATTAAAGAAGTCTCAAATTTTTCTCGTGATTCATTTTCATGCAAATGTTTATCACATTTCTGGCTATTGTTTTCCTCTATCATATATATTTCCATCTTGCATGGGTAAATCAACATCTTCATCCATATTGCACGTTCAGCGGCTGTAAATCCAGCCTGTATTCTCATTAAATGTTACGAATATGTGATTTTCATTTATGATTTTAGTGGGTGTTTCTGCGATTTTTCCACCACAGCATCTGGCCAGGAAATAGTGTCTGTGAATTAGAATTACTACAACTAATTTTATTTTTCTTTTGTAGACTCACTTCTGTAATTTCCTCCTAGCAAACAGGAGGTGATTTGGATTTCTTTCTCTCTTTAATTCTCAGAGACTCCACTCATGAGCAGACTTTAGGTTTGGTTTTTGCATATCCTGGTATCTATGGTTTAGAGACAGATGGAAGCACATTCAGAGTCCTCCCTCCTTCCACACCCACATCCAAGCTATGTGGCGAGTACAAGGGTCTCCTAAGAGACTGTTCAGTACATTTGGCTTCTCTGGCTGCCGCTGTCAGCACAATCTTTTAAAAATGCAGCTATTATTCTACTGCTCTCTGCTTTAAATGCTCCATATTGTTCTTGGGATAAAGATCAAATTCCTGAGTGTAGCTTATGGAACACGGCTTCTTCTGGCCTCCACATGCTTTTTCGTACCCCCATTCCACCCTTTCCCCTGTCTCATGCTCACACTAAGGAACTGCTTTTGAGGTTGCCAGTCACCACTTTGTTTCCCCTCCAGGTCTTTGTGCATGCTCCTTCCTTGGATTAGATCACTATTCCACTCTCCATGCTCTGAAAATTTTCTGTTCATTCTTGATCTCCCGCCTGAAGTTCTCCTCTATGAGAGGCCCTTTTTTATTCCATGGGTGGACTCAGCATTCCAAGCCTATCTGACTTTCAGTTTTTGAAATAGCCATCATGCCTATAATGTTTTCTTACTGCTCATATTACCCACCAGACTGCCATCCATGTAAGATTGGTGGCTACTGTGTATGTTATTGCTTCATTCCAAACATCTTGCACCAAATAAGCACTTGGGCATGTGACATCTATATGATGTAATGTTGGTTGACTCCCCATTCGCCCCAGGTCAACTGCTGTCCTCAGCAGCTCTTTCTGTTCCCTTTCACTGAATGCATATTCATCTTTTTTAAGGAGACAGTGAGATATTCTTCCTCTGAAGCTGCATGGATATTCATATTAGATTTGGGAGCTCATTTTTCTTAAAAGCAAACATTTTCTCGAAAGTTCAGACATCCCTTTATGTAATTGGGATAACAATTAGTTGAGGATTTGAGAGACTGATTCTGGAAACTCCCATCAATTTAGATGGGCTTCTAATGCTGGCAAACTGTCTTAATTATCTATCTAGATCACAATATGAAATAGGTATGAGACTAGAACTAGCATTCCCTCTCCAAATCTGGGACCTTTTTTGGGTACTTTGTATTATGTTAGTCTACTTTCCTAAATTACAGAAGATAAAAAAATGTGGAACACGTGGAAATTCAAATTATCTTCCTAAAATGAAGGTGAGATTTTGTTAATCAGAAAAGGGCCGAAGACAACCACTTCTTTCTCTCAGCATCTGCCTCCCCGGTTCCCCTTCTCTGATATTGCAAGTAGTCCCAGCAGCCAGTTGTACTTTAGAAAGAAACACTACAGTGGACTGCCTGAAACAGTGCTTCTCTCAGGGATGAATGGCAAGCTAGAGCCATGTTTATCCATAGCGTGAGGTTATAAGGACAAACCGAGAATAAGACGGAGCAGGTGGAATGAAATGGTATACTTTCTAATGATAGTCTGTTTATTTTTACAAGTCATATTTATGAAAAGAGTTTAATGTATAGTAAGTTAAATGAAGGATTTAGAATTAGATTGGTGTCAGTTCCTGTTCCATGTTGGGGGAGGGATGGAGGAAGGTAGGGAAAACAAACTGCTGGAGCCCTATTTGTGCAGTACAGGCTATCTATCAATTATGCAGTAACTGGGTAACGCACCACACTTCATAGAGCAAAGGATCTACCAGCTAACTAATTCTGGCTAATCAGAAGTTTTGAACTTCAGATAGGTTCTCTAGTGGGGAAGATAAGAAAGTACACACTCAGAAACCTCTCAGCTGGGGTTCTAAACTATGGAATCCTAGCTTGCAATAGGAGAGGCCATTGATATGCCAGAGTAAGGAAAGGAGAGGCCAAGTCCTGGTTATCACTTTCAGTCTAGTTATGTCCAGGTACTCTTCTGTGTTACATGAGCTAGTGCATTTACCTTTGTGCTTGATTAGACATGCTTAGACTATGCCATTTACATATCAGAGAATCAGTATTAGCTGAGAGCATAGTGTCCATCTGCTGGGTGACTTTTGCCAGGGAGGTATGAGTAAATTTCTGTTCATCTCTCATATGCTACTAACAGCAACCCAAAGAAAGAGTCTTACTCATGTCTTGTTTAGGGAACCAGTGAGTTTTGTGGGTCACACAACAATGTGATTTTAAAGTCACTTTGAGAGGTTAGTTATAAAAGCACAAATGACAGAAAGACAGTTATATAATAGTCTACCCCAGCATGGGTGACTGCCCAGGAAAGCTTCATGCCTGCAGTCCTCTGCATCACCTACAGGCAGCCAGATTACTTGGAGAGTTACCGTTTATGTAATCCTGGGAAAGGACTTAGTGAACCTTGGAACTTTCAGGAACTTTCTGTAAGTTTTGTTGACTTCCTGAGTCTGGAGAAGCCTCCCTCCAGAAAGAAATGTCTCAGCCTACAGGAATAGCTGGATGGCAGGCACCATTTTCAGGAAATATTAGTAGTCATCTGCACTCATTAATATCTTATTCTTCATAGGAGAGTTCCAAGCAGGAAAGATTAAGAAACACCAAGTAACAAATTCAAAATGCTGAGTTCTTAATATATTCTCACTTCCTCTTACTTTCTCCCATAGATTTAACTTCACATCTTGACAATTTTTAATACTTTGAGAATTTAAAAAATATATCAGGTATAAATATCAGGTGTAAATACTTAAATATGACTACTTGTTCTATAGCCAGAGTGTAGAATTGACACAGTATTTGTAACAGGCAACTTTTAATAGTATACAAAAATTGTGTTTTTATGCTTTAACTTATGAATTCCATCTCTGGTATTCTATCCTGTGTAAACAAGCCTGGATATGAGCAATGGTATACATTCATACATGCTTATGGCACCTTAATTTATAAATGTGAAAGGTAAGATAAACTATGAAATGTCCACATACAGGTGTCATTTAAATTTTATCCATCCTCTTACATGATTTTGGAATTTTTGATAGCTATTTTTAGAAAGATAGAGATTACAGATATTTATGTAACACATATGCACACACACAAAGGATAGGTATGTGTTTATAACTGTACAGTAAAATTGCCTCAAATAGTTCTTCTCTTTAAA
The DNA here is from genome assembly GCA_004025045.1 of Sigmodon hispidus. Lineage (NCBI taxonomy): Eukaryota > Metazoa > Chordata > Mammalia > Rodentia > Cricetidae > Sigmodon > Sigmodon hispidus. The sequence continues at coordinate 45,371 of PVIH01009600.1, forward strand.
TGGAATTGCTGGAATAGAAAAAACATAATCAACATAATCAACACATTAACTGCCATCTTATCACCCCATCACCACCCTACTCCACACTCAGCATGGTTGTTCTCCATGCAGTTTTCTGAAACTGACTTGAGTTCCACAGTTTTTATACTTGGGAGGAAAAAGCCATCTGGTTTCCTGTGTAGTCCCTATGTTCTACTTTAGGTCGCCCAAACTTAGTCATCCTGTAGGATAAATTGAAATTTTGTACACTTTGGCAAGCATTCTCCAGTGGCCTCATCCTGGCTTTAAAGTCTATTAATGAGAAGTAAAGGTCTTTATTCAATGTTTGAACAGGAGAAACCCACCCTGTCCAGGCATTGGGTTGTCATGTAGTCCAGGTATCATACCCAACAGCCATGGAGTTGGATGAGATTGGAAGAGATTTTTGTGACCATAGCAGAAAGCAGCCTTATAAGAAACATAAAGAAGACAGAAAAGAGATGGAGTGAGAGCTTTTGTCTGGTGACATTTGTAGCTTGTGTGGGGTGATATTTTTTTTTATAAGGCAAGTCATTTAAGGTAGACAACATTGAAAGTATTTTCATGTAAAATCAAAACAAATTAACTAGTCTGAATTTTATATTTTGTGAATTGCAATATTTTTAAAAATGTTATGTTCCAAGAACATATTACTTTTATAATTAGAGAATTTTTTTTTACTTTAAAAATTGCCATTAACCAAAAACTGCAGAAGATCCATTTAACCAGAGTGTCTTTGCTCCTTCTCATCCTGCTTAGCCCCTACTTCCTTCAACCCTCTTCCTGAAATTCCCACAAGAGCCAGGGAAGCCAACAAAATGTCAAAATTTTGTCACTCCATTAATTAGGAAGCTTGAATTGGGAGAGGCACAACCTACATTCTGTGAAATTGATTGGCAAGTGACTGGCAGAGCCACCCTGTAGCTAACAGGGCAGTGACAGAGATGGGATTGATTACTGTTTGTCATTATGACTCATTCTCACAGCCTGGATTCATGGGAGGACTCACAGAGACATTGACTCTCTCACACTGATGACAGAAGCCAGCCTGGAGAGCACCCTTGATAGCTGGACAGTATGGGCTAGCAGAAGCATGTGAGAAATGCAAATTCTCAGAGTGATAAATAAATGTAAACATGGTAAAAAAGTTACTTTGAAGATGTGATGGAGGGAGATGAGGATGAGCCCGTCCAATCAGGCATACTTTCTGTGGAGTTTTTTTCCTCAGACAAGTGGTTAATGGTAAGAAAGAAGGAACTTCAAATTCCACTGAGATAGTGAGTGACTCAGAAAAGGAGTGGAGGGAAAGAAAGAGGCCTGTAGCAAAATACAAGAAACTTTTAACCTGCTGTGTGCACAGCCATGACTAAGTATTTTCTCTAGAGAAGGGTGTGGACTGTAGGAGGGTTTGACCCCATTATTCTACAGCTCTCTGAATCTAGATTGTAGTTGCTGCAGGGATCTAGGTAGCTATATTGGAAGTCTTAGGCCGCTTACAAATCTGTCGCTGAGTTTTTTCTTATATAAATGTCTGGAAGTTGGATGACAATCTCTTTAGGATACAGCCAGTCAGCTGTCGCGTTATTCAGGTCCAGTCCGTCTATCCATCCATCTGCACATAGCTGCTAAGGAAGATCTCACCCTTTGACTCCCTGCTGGTGGGAAGGCATCTCTTAGAGTGGTTCTTAGAGAAATGGGCCTTTTGAAGTGAATCTGCTCTTTCTACAGCTGCTCTGCAGAGGGATAGGAACCTGGATTTTAAAGAAGCAAATGGTCTTTTCTTTCTTTTTCTTTCTTTCTTTTTTTTTTCAACAAAATTAACTCACAGCTGCAAGCAGCACAATGAAAGCACATTTTAAAATAATCAGATGCTTTTAGGACCTCATTTTGCTGCCAGAACAACCTCAGACTCAGCTTCTGTGGGTTGGAATTCAAGGCTGCATCCCCAGGCTCCAAAAGTCCATGGATGAATCAATGCCTAGAGCTGTGGTGTCAGAAAGGAGGTGGGTGGTCCTGTAAACTGGGGGATCACAGAAGCCTTGGCTGTTCATTCTTTTCTAATCAGGGCACATCATGCAGTTCTGAAAGGCATTTGGCAGCTAATAGGTTGTTTTTAAATGGTCATTTTATTAAAATGTTTTTTAAAAAATGTCCAGCGATCTTTACAGGTTTCATTAAATCAACTAATTTTTATTGTAGAATGGTAATAATGTGTGTCTATCCTAGTTGTTCCAAGTACATTGAGATGGTAAGATTCTGAACCTGTGTTAGCCTCTCTGAATTTTTACCAACATCCACTTTGTTGGTTCTTTGAGGAAGATACAACATATGAAAGAACTGGTTACATTTTTCTGCTCTGCCAGGATATGTCTGCAATGTGAATTCCTGCCTGTGGGTTAGTTTGCTGAACCACTCATAAAAGCTAATACCTAAGGGACATGAGTATCTTGGGACAGGCTTAATGTGATACATGAAACATGAGAAGGGTCAGTATCATCTAAGAGAATTAAAATTCTTCATCATGAATAACCAAAGACTAGGCATGATGATGTTCACTGGGGCAAGAGTAGAAACCTCAGACAAATCTCTTCTGAGCCACGTGCTAAAAACACGACCTTGAGCAAAACCCTTCATCTCTTGGGTTTGTTTCCTGTACAGCTGAAATAATGACCCCTACAAGCCTCACTGTCATGAAGACCAAGTTAAAGGGTATGAATGTGGCCATTGGACTGTCTGCTCATACTAAGAGTTTAGTCTGAGAAATGTTTATTGAGTGTCTTGTATAGTCAAATGAGTGTTTTCTTTATTGTAATGCTTGGATTAACTTCAATCTCTCAAAAGGTTAAAAATATCAGAGGTCTTTGAAAGATGGAAAAAATATAGACACAAGACAAAAGTGACTCGAAGAGAAAAAAGAAGAGATTATTTTACCCTAAATTTGAAAACAACACTAAGTTTTCAAGTTTGTATATCTTAATAAAGTTAAATTCTTGACACTTAACAGATATTAGAAAAAAACTAGAGAAAAATGAAGTCAGTCTAACTGCTTTTAGTTACTATTCCTTCCATTGGACTCAGAAGCCCAAACACGAACAGCAAGGTAGTTTCTTTGCTCTTATCATAAGTAAAAATGACGAGCTGGGCAGATAACTTAGTGATAGAATGCTTGTCTAAAACCATGCTAAAGAACCTAGGTCCAATCCCCAGAACCACAAAACATATAAATAATGACAATGCTATCATATAGTGAACTTGAAAGTATCATTTTTGTAGCTGGAAATTTGAGGTAGAATCACATGATACTAAGGCCTGAATATGTTCTTCATTAGTTAGATAATTGTACTAATAATACAATTACTATAATGTCTAACTCTGTTCTTAGCTCTGTATGGAGAAACAGTAGTTAGTACTTTGATACTCACAGCAACCTTCATGTTAGTATTTTTGTCCCATTTTAAAAATGAGTAAAGTGAGTTACAAAGGCATCATGTGGCTTACTCAATACCACACATAACTTCTTTTATATTTGATTAGAGCCTATAATTAAGAGACTTTGGGTTTTTAATGAGAACTTGGACTTTAAAATTGTTGGAATTATTTTTAAGAGCATGGGACTATTAAGATTGTATAGTATTTTATGTTATAATATTAATGTGAGATCTTGGGGACAAACAATAAAGAAAAGGTAATGATCTGAAAAGAAAAAGCAACAGAGTTGTAAGCTAGGTCTTAGAGGAGCAATTCTTAACCTGTGAGTTGCTAACTCTATGATAAAGCTCAGTCTCTCAAAATATTCAGATTACTATTCATAACAGTAGCAAAATTACAGTAATGAAGTAACAATGACAATAATTTAATGATTGTGTGTCACCACAACAGGAGTAACTGTATTAAAGGGTCACAGCATTAAGAAGGTAGAGAGAGACACTCATTTAGTCTTTAGTTACTATATAATCATTGTTTCTTTCTTTTAAGACTTATTTCATCTTTAATTATGGGTTTATCTCTGTGTGCCTATGAGCATCTGTGAGTACGTGTGCCTATCAGTATCCACAAAAGGCAATTGAATCTTCTCAAGCTGGAGATACTAGCAGTTGTGATAAAAGCCAAACTTTAGTTCAGCATCTCTCCAACTCTCACAATTATTTTCCTAACTGCAAGTAAAGTATATTGTCATTAAGTTTCTTGAAATCTACTTTGACACCTTAAGCACCAAAAATCTGGACTGCATATTACAATTTAAAGCAGATATTTACCTTATGCAATTTTCTTCTTATAGAATAGTAGACTTAGGGGTTTAATAAATCCCCCAGTAAGCACATAGAGATGCTGGTTTCTTCATAGATTGTAGAAAAAGCTATCACATAGCAATGCCAGTCATGAGTCATAAATTCTTATCTGTGAATATACCTGCTACATGTGAATACTGTGTAAAGTATAACTTCAAGAGGATAATCAGAATTTCTCCTCAACAAACATTCAAGCCTGTTTTATGTAAACTTAAGCGCCAATGATGCACATCTCCCATAGACCAAAAGCATAACGACAAAGGATCAATGAAAACATGCCTGTGTGTTCTGTAAGCAGTTACTAAAGCTACCCTTGCCCCTTTCTTTTTTTTTTTAATTTTTTTCGATTTATTTATTTATTATGCATACAGTTTTACAGAAGAGGGTGCCAGACCTCATCATAGATGGTTGTGAGCCACCATGTGGTTTTGCTGGGAATTGAACTCAGGACCTCTGGAAGAACAGTCAGTACTCTTAACCTCTGAGCCATCTCTCCAGCCCCCTCTTGCCCCTTTCAAGCCCATTTCTGCTAACCAACTCCTGTCCTTTACATCAGAGGTTCAGATGGGGATCACTTGCTGCTACCCTTGCAACTGTTCCTACTTTGTTTCTTCCTCCAGGGTTGTCTCTTCCTTCTTGATTTAAACAGCTTTTCTAGATGCCCTTCGTGAAACAGAAAAGCAACCCAACACTCTTCTGCTTTGAACCCCTGTAGACTATCAACAAAATCAAAGCGTTCTGAGATAACATGCACATACAGCCCTTTGCAGAAGCCCACATCCACTTGTTGAAGCTCTTCTTCCTAGACTTACTTTCCTCCTGACTTTATTTCTTTGAGCCTATGGAAAGCTTTGCTGGAGTCCACCAGGAGAAATCCAAAAACTTTTTCTGACTTAATTTAACCATTACCAAAGTCTTTTTCTGACCACCAACCTTCTCTTGCCATGTTTATGTACCTCTGTAACACTCTATATAAACACTATATCTCATGGTAATCTATGTCATGTCATAAGTCCTTCTGATATAGGGGTTAGGGGAGAGCTTTGTAATACAGAGCTATGCCATCATTCACATGCTTTAATATCTAACACTGTGCCTGACTCAGAAAATGTGTCTTATCAATTATTATAGATTAATGAGTAAATGGTAAAAGGGATAACGAAACAAATCAAATTGAATGAATAAAGGATAGATTTGGAAAAACTATTTATTTAACAAACTCAAACATCACTTTAGTTGGTTTAGGAAGTATATACATAGCCAATATGGGAGCAAATCTGGAATACTCAGTGATTAGTTACTAGACCTGTATCTTTGGACAGATTGCTGAATCTCCTAGTAGAAACAAGCTTCTTACAGAACAGGAGGACACAGATATTGAGAGTCCTGAGGTTCACCTCAGAATAAAAGAAAAACAGTTCATGGTATCATAACTGGTTAAATTACAGAAAATAGATACCAGTTGAGGGCTCAGCCATATATGGGATATCTATATCACTCTAAGGCTCAAGGACCATCTCAGAAGCCTTCACCCAAACAATTATAAGGTTTAGAGCCAAACAGTTAAAGAACTAGAGGTTAGGAAGAACCAGAGTGAAACGCATGTCGGGGGCCACATCACTCATAATTCAGAACTACTGGAGCTAGCTGTGTGAGACCTGCAGTCAACATTCTGTCATGGAGTGGAAAGTATTCTTAAGATTCTACCTCTATATGAAGAGCTAAAAACACTGGGTGGCTTCAGGAGGTAAAGTCAGTTTTCTTTAAAGGTATGACTTCAGGTAGATTGAGTATATGGCCAGCACATACTGCAGTCAATAGGAAAAGAAGAAGAAGAAGAAGAAGAAGAAGAAGAAGAAGAAGAAGAAGAAGAAGAAGAAGAAGAAGAAGAAGAAGAAGACAGAGTTTGTGGGATAGGGAGGACTTAAAGGTGGAGTTGGGATGAATAGGATAAAAATACATTGTATGAATATATTCTCAAGGCATTAATAAAATATTTCCAAAATAATCTCTGGTCAAAAATGCTTTTGAAAAGTGCAAATGATAAAATATTTCAGCAAAGCCTCACATTAGCTGGGCTGTCAAATCTCACGTCAGGGAAGGATGTCACACGTGTGTCCTAGATTCTTACTTCCTCACATGTTCTGCAGGTCTTCCCTTGTTCTGAGTCACTGAAGAGGCTTGAGTAAGATATATTTTAAGTTATTATGCTTATAAACAAAACCTATGTTTGTATGGTGAGTCTTAAAAAAATATAGTACATTTCATTCAAAGGGAGTGTGCCTGTATTAGACGGTCAGAAGTCAAAGGCGTAATTTGAAATGATGAACGCATCCATTTTAAGTTACACATTACTTTGCATAGTTAATATCACTGTAATTAGTCATAGTTCCTATAATTTATTGAAAAAGATGCTCAACCCCTCTAGTGTATTACAGTGATGAATGTTGTGAGAACAACTTTGGAAGCTGGAATGAAGAAAATGAGTAACAGTTGGAGAATTAGCATGCAAATCAATAATAACCTTTCTTCTTCATGTTGGGACTGGGGTTTTCATCACGCATTGCAAAATCAGAGAGCTCCCACACGTTAGAGCCGTCACCACATTCCACAGAACCAAGCAGGCCACCTCGACTGGAGGAAATGTTTAAAATCCTCTCAAACATTTGAGTAAATCTCTAGTAAATATTTAAACTCTGTATAACTAGTCACAAATAAATTAAACTGGTCTTATGCAGTATCTCTAATTAGAAGGGCACAGCATTTGTCGAAACGTGATTAGTATTATTCATTAAGCAAAAAAAAATTTTCATTTGTATCTTATTATCACCATTCTGCATAAACCAACACAATTTGTCATGAACTCCCTCATTTGCTGTATCCTCAAAAAACAGATTATGCTTATTTTTCATTTGGACAGTGGAAAATCAAGCCAGGTGTTTGGCAGCACCAGACTGTTCAGGTGTAACTGTGCCAGTGATAGCACATTACGAGCGGCGTGGATGAAGAATGAGGCATGGAGAATCTGGGGACTGAGGTGCCTGGAGGCCCATCCCTTCCCAGTGCCCCTGCTGATGAGACAGGTGTTACACTGGGCCACGGGGAAGGGAGGGGGGAAACTGGAAAAAGAAACTTTTTTGTGAAGTCAGATCTTTCAATATTCCTTTCCATCAGAACCTGCAATGGCTTGCCGGGATTCCCACTGCATTCCTGCTGTGCAAGCCTCCGGAGCAGGACCTGAGCTTGAAATATTTCCAAAGCATAAACATTTCAGCTCTGTGATTTATGTAGGAGTGTCTGTCTGTCTAGACAAGTAAACACTGTGCATATTTGGCTTTTCAGAGTTATAGACATTGACCGACAAAAAGCAAAGACTATGCTATATGATCTGGGAGAATGAGACTGTATGTCACCATCCTTTCCTCTGCTGCCACCTCTTTTTGTCCTGAACATTCTGGTGTTGGTTCAAGTGGAAGATTCTCTTATGGTTTGTGCTGTGGCTGCTTTACTTACAGTCTTGGCCTAAACAGGCTCCAGTGCAGTAGGGACTATGAAACAATGAAACAGTAATAGATAATTATTATTTTCTGAGGAAGCAATGCTTTAAATATAATACTTTGGATTTTGTTAAGTTTGTTAATACAACTTTGTTAATACATCTCAATGGCTAGGAAGGTCTAGGTGCTTACTCTGGCTTCTAAGCACACATCTCCTTTGTCCATTTTCTTTTGTTACTTTATTATCATTTCTTGTGTCTTTATTGTCTATTACTAGACTTCCTCACTATTTCTTATATAGCTTATTTTCTAAGAGACTAAGCACAAAGGTGTGAGAATAATATCTTATAATAAAATATTAAAATGAACAGGGATTTTTTTTTTAAAGAGCAGGCAAAGTACAGGATCAGGTATGATGGTGATCTTCCTATATCTACTGAGTATTCAAAACCAGGCAAGCACACTGGCTTAGCTACAAACACCTGCTTATAGCAGGTTGAAGGCAGATTTCAGCTCAGCTGAAGCTGCACCCTCTAGATAGAATAGACTCTTTAATGAGGTGGTGAACTCCCCATCACTAGAGGCAGTCAAGCAGAGTTTGTGGTGAAGGTTTGACTGTGAGAAGTTCCAAATTTCTTTTCACCCCTCATATATTTTTTTTTGGCCTTCCCTACAGGTCTTCATCAAGCAAACAGAGATTATATTCATTATGGTAGAATTCAGAATATTCAGGAATCTCCAGTCCCTAAGTGTCTCTTCATTTCATTTTTTACTACAGTGCTCAGGAAATGTCTGTTAGTGTGAAGAGTGGGAAACTGACTCTTCTCACAGCTAGCATAATGCATGGCATGACTCTGGTTTTACAATACCCTTGTTGGGATTTTGGATGTAACCCTGACCAACAGCCTTAACGAGTCCTGTTTACTGCTGTGTAGCTGAAGCATATTGAAAAAGAAGTTAATGCCTTATCCAGAAGTCACCTTCCTTTGATTTCATTTCCTGCACCTTTTTCAGAAATGATGAGCTGTTGTCCAAACACTGGTTTCAGCCATAATATTTTGGATGAAAACAGCTTGTGTACTTTAGAGAATTTTATAAACTCAGAAGACTTTAACAGCCCTGAAATAGGGAGTTTCAGTGTGAGGTGGAATTAATTGCAAGCTAAAGAGACGAGCACATTATCTTGCCAAACAGGAAATGACTTTGAACCCTGCTTACAGGACATACAGAATAAAAATTATAAAGTTTTTGGATGATGTTTCTTAAATTGTGGGTAGAGACCAGACCACCTATATGTTGTAATACAGATTCCTGGACCCAGCATCACAAGTTTTCTGTTAATATTTTTATTGTGAACAAGTAACCACTAATGACAATAATACAGCTTCAGTTTATAACTTCATAACTTCTGAATGTCTGAAGGCCAGCTGGGCTTGGCTGTGTCCACTTCTTGGAGTTTCACAAGGTCCAAATGAGAGTCTTTCAAGGCTACATTCCTATCTGAAGGCTTTGGGGGAAAACATGGTCAATACTCACTGATTGTTGGCAAATTCAACTCTTTGCTACCTGTCAGTTGGAGGCTGCTCTCTGCTCCTGGAGGCCACCCACCTCCTTCCCATCTGGCTGTCTCCATCTTGAAGCCAACAAAGGCATGTGGAATCCCTCTTATCCTTAAAGTCTCACTGAATTCTTCCATTGTCAGTACATTAGGGAAATCCCTGTGTTTCTGACGGGGTTGTACAGTTACTTACACCCACACAGGTCACTTGTGATCCTAGAAGAAATGTTTACTGGAGAGTTGAGTTACATCTGCGATGTTTTTCACAGTAGTACTTAGGTTGGGCTGGATGAAAACACTAGAGACAACAAAGGACGGGATTCCTGAAGTTCTGTCTTTAGAGAGTTCTGTCTGCCACATATATTAACTCAGAGTCGTTTTAGTGCAATCTGTCTTTCTAACAAAACTCCAATTGATTATGATGCATAGTGAATCTGTAAAACTATTAGTCAAACAGGATGGTAAAAAAAAGGCAGGGAATGTAAAGAATTAGAACAAAGATATAGATAATTTCCGGTCTAAAAGTTCCAGGTGAAAGGCATCTGAAGACAAATAGCAGATGCCAGTGCCTGCAGGGGTGTTTTGAAGAAAGCTGATCTCCAGTTCTCTGGAAGGAAGACACTTAGAGAAAAGCAGTGTTGGTTCCCCTGGGAGGGCAGGAGGATTGAGAATGAGAAAACATATAATATTATTGACTTTGCAGTGTGCCCTTCAATGAATGAGTCTGTTTGAAGTGCAGGTGTCTAAAGTTGTCTTTGGGAGTTATAAGCATAGGTATGGGGGTGGAGTTATAGTGTTTGCTAAATTAATAAACTTAAATAAAAGGCATTTTAAAGAGGAACTATGTTTTAAAAGAAAGTTGCATGTTACTAATTATTGGACAGTTTTGAAGTTTGAATTTAATTATAGTTGAAATGGCAGGAATCAAACAGAGTCATTAAAATACATTGTTTAGCATAAAAAAGCAATGCAATTTTATTCTCTTGACCCTATTTGCTTACTGAAGTTCTATGCAAATGAGAATCATAGAGTGATTCTCTTTTCAGCAAAGATCTGGATTACCATCCAATAATGGCAAACATATTTCATTGTTTTTATTCATGAGCATTGTTGTGATTTAGAAGTTGAATGGACAATTGAAGGGTGAGGTTTACTTGAAGTAAATTAGTGGGGCATGCTTTTGAAGGCTGTGTCTTGATGCTGGACTATTCATTCCTTCTTGTTCCTTCTGAATTCTTTCTTCATGTGGTAAATAGCTTTGTTCTGTTCCATACTTGCTGCCATCATGTTAGATCCGGTCTCAGGCCTAAACTGATGGGGTGAAGGGACCAAAGACTATAACTTTGAAACACTGAATCAAAATCAACATGTCTTTTTGTAATATCTTTTTTAATCTCAAAATTTTGTCATAGTAACAGCCTAACACACAGTGTAGAAGGAAATGGACTTTTAAAACAGTTAGTGAACAAATTGGGAAAATATAAGAGGAAATGAGAAAGGGATATGCCCTGAATCTTTTCTTTAGAAGCATTTTTTTGGTATATTCAAATTTTTAAAGTGTTTTCTGTTCACCATCCTCTGAGGCATAAATGTACTTCCTAGACCTTAATGGCGAGTAGGCTATGGGTGGATGGCAGTCTCCATAATAGTTTTAGATGTGGAAGTTAAGAGGTAATTTTGCAGTTTGGACCAGAAGGGAGGCTCCCTGGGAGCTAGGTACCACAGCTCTGAACAGAAAGGAGGGCTGCAGATGCAGGGGGGTACTGTCTTACAAACAGATGAAGAGCAGAGCTAGTGCTAAGAAGAGTGCTGTTGTTCACTTAATGGCTTTAGACTATGCTGCTTGAACATTGTAAGGATAAACAGCAGCAGAGCTGGAGCCAGGGTGTGTTGAGATGGGAAAAAGGAAAGAACAGATTCAGCTCTGCATTCTGAAAAACTCAAATGCTTCCCCAGAAAGAAGATTGTGGACTTCTTCAGTGGAGCTGATTTTCTCCACACAGGAAAGTGGAGGTTCACATCATTTTAGTGACAATTCCAAAGTATGGATGTTTAACACATTAAATAGATTATTTGAAATAAAAAGATTATTTAGAGTCTTCTTTCTTAGATCTGATGTTGAGAACTTTTAAATCACTGGACCAGACACTTTAATCTTTAGTTATGCTTTGCTTGGAGTCATGTCTGTAGAGCCCCAGAACTTTGAGTCTTTAAGGCTTATATAATTCCATAACTTCCTTAATAATTATTTTACAGATTGACACATCAAGAATAATTTTATAACATTAATGTGATTCTGAAGATATAAAATGAGTCAAACACGTTCTTGTCTTTAAGGATCTCTAGTCTGTTCAAGGAAACAAACACCAGAGTTGGGTCTTGTATGGAGCTAAACTCCATTGTCACTAGTAGCAAGAAAACGTAGGGTTTTGCCAGAGCCTACCTAGAATGGGGGCGGACAAAGATCCACTGCAATATGGAATGTTTTAAGTTGGGCCAGCCAGGTCCTCTTAGGGCTCAATAGGGACCAGAGTTGAGTTCATATTGCCTCTCTAAAGCAATCACTAGTGTGAGTGTTGCATTTTAGCTGGGACGGTGTCATAGTGGTCAAAATTAAATAGACCTTGTGAATCATTGTAATTCAGGGCAATGTCACCAATGTCCAGCAGAAGCAAGGCAGACCCACCAACCAATCCTTACACTGTAACTTAGTACGAAGGACTTTTTATAGAAAGATCCAGTAAGATGAAGAAGAATCTATTATTATACTATCCAAATCTATATATGCTAAAAAATCTTGGATCATGCCAAAATTCAAGAAAGACAATAATCTGAATCAATAATAATAATTACCTGATACAAATATCAACATGAATCTATTGTGACAATTATGTGACAAAAATACCAAAGGAAAATAATAGATGTGTGGATATACATTAATAAATTCTCTTGAGACAAATGAGAACCTTATGAACAACATAACTACAGAAGTTATAAAGAAGTATCAAATTGAAAATTTATGGATAAGTGTCAAAACCAAAACATAATGTTTATTGGAAGGTCATAGTGTTAGAACAGAGGAGGCAGAGAATCAGAGACCAGAACAGGAGCAACATTGAAAAGACAGATTGGAGAGGGAGGAAGGAACGGGGGGGGGGGGGCAGGAAGAGAGAGAAAGCCTGAAAAACATTTTAAGAAAGAATATTTGAAAACTTCCTAAATTTGCTGAAAAAGAAACCCATGCACTTTAGAAACTGAGCAAATCCTAATGAAACAAACCAAAAGACACTTACATCAGAGGCATTTTAACATCATTCTTGAAAATTAAATACGAAAGAATGTGGTAAAAGCAGCTGCATCAAGAGCAGACAATGGTGCTGAGGAAGGCAAGTTTCCCACTGGGAACAAGAACAGTGGAAGTCCAGAAAAAGAGAGAGAGAGAGAGGTCAATTTGGAAGCTGACATCCAGCAACAATATTCATGGAGAACAACTACAAGAAGGTATGAGGGGACTCCCAGACAAAGAATGGTGGTGAGAGCATGTTACTAGTAAGCCCTTTCTTAAAGACTCACTAATGCATGAAGATTTGGAAAACTCAAGAAAGAAAAGAAAACCACCATAATAGTATAGATTGGAGTGAATATAATAGGCTGTTCTCACAAATTCTTAAATTATATTTGATGAAATCATTACACATCTGATACAATGCTAAATATTTATGAATGAAATACTTATGCAAATTATATTTAAAAGTAGAGTAAACAAAGACACTGAGCTGAAATCAGGCTTTATGCCCAATTTGGAGTAAGAGAATATTGAGGCTAGTAAATTTAAAACAAATAGAAAAAGATATTGTTTTTCTGAAACTGGAATTCTTTCCACCACTGTGGGCTTTCTAAGTGGTCTGGTCTATATATTGGTAGGTCTAATTTCACTATGTTGTTAGAAACATAGAATTTCAGACATAAGTTTTACTGGGTCTAAAGAAAGATAGACAGATATAGGCCTTGTCAAAAAGAAATTTGCTAGGGTGATTTGCTGACAAAGTATAGTCTTGACCAGAAGGAAGACTAAGTGACACAGTAATTTGTATTAAAAGAATGGGTATATTGGTTAGGACTGAAGTTCAAGCCAGATAAATTACACCTGGTTTATCTTCAACTAATATTAAAGAATGGAGCACACATGATACAAAGTTCAAATGTTACTATAATGATTTTGTCTATAGTTGGCTAAGAAAACATGGAGGGAAATACTGAGTCAGTCATAGCAGTTACAATCCAAGATGGTTACATTTTTGTTCACAATCCACACAATGTGTCATTTGGGTGTTTAGTGAATTGCGTTGTCTCAGACTCTGCTTTGAGCACCCAGATTATAAATGGAAGTGGATGGTTTACAGTGCAGAATTCTCTAAGTTATATGACTAGCTGAGTTCTAGTATGAGCCATCTAAAAACAGTGTCTTCCCTAGGAATAATCTTACCTTTGATTTACAAGAATTGCCCTGAGCAATTAAAATCTACTTGGATCAATGTAGCAACGTAAGTGGTAAAATCAAGAAAAAATGTGCTTAAACAGATGAGGTCTGTTTCCCAATTATAACTCATAAATAAGCAAATATGCAGTGGAAGGAAGCCTTTTATTTTGCTCCATCATGCTTTATGGACATAGATGTACAGAGAGGCAATGTAATGCTAAGGCAGTTTTGGTGAGCCCTACGAGCTTGGTACTTAGCACAGTACAGAGGGACTGTGGACAAACAAGGGTTAGACAGTGTCTGCCTTGTCAGTGTCTGAACTAGAGGAGGCATCACTGATATCAAGAAGGGCATTTCCATTCTCATTTGTAGCCTCCATCTCCAAGTCTCAAATGGTGAGCTGGTCTTCAAGCCACCATCCCCTTCTGAGTTAGACAAGAATGAAGAAGCCAATCCCTTTGGGATTTGAACCAGTGCCTTCTGAAACAGAACACTAATTTCCCTATGCATCCCCAGGCTCTGTCCTCTGACCTTGCCATCATAACCATGAGTGGGATGTTGGGACAAAGCAGAGAACAATTTCACAAGTCCATCCAAATAGAGTCCTGTGACTGGTGGTGGGAAGGGAGGAGAACACAGCATGTTCATAAGCAGGGCTGCTCACAAGCGGGGATCCTCTCCCTGATATTTTAAGATATATCATTTGTTCACAGGAACTTGTTGTTTCTCTGAAGTAGTAAAGATGTGACAGTTTTTTGTTCTAGTCAGGCAGCAGGTCTCCTCTGACAGACTGTGTGGTTTAATTCATTTCTTAGTTCATTGATGAGAAGGACAGAAGCCCCATTGTAAGGTGCATGTTCTTGGCATCATCTTCCTCCCTTTCTTTGTGGGTTACTATTCTAAACCTGGAGTAGTGAAATCAGGAGGGAAGGAGCTGCCACAGTGTATGTACAAAAGAGAGCGGGTCAGTGGGCAGTATCCTACACACTCTCTGAGGGGGTCTTTTGGCCACTTCTTTACTAATGACTTGTATTGCTGCTACTATCAGCATGGTTAGGCTTGTTTTTCAGGCTCCCAGAAGAATATAGCTAATATCAGTTCCACCATATTCTTCTTGTGTGTGTGTGTGTGTGTGTGTGTGTGTGTGTGTGTGTGTGTATGTATGTATGTATGTATGTATATATATACCTTCCAAACAGATAAACCTCTTCTAGTTACAGAGCTGGCACAGCAGTTAACACACAAGAGGCTTTCAATAATTAGTGAATAGATGAGTGATGTGTGCAAAGGGCTCATAACCATTGTCCTCATCATGCTTCCCCCTATGTGGTAATATGTTGTATATTTAATAAAGCATTCTGCAATATCAGAGGACAGATCCATCTTCTAGCTTTTTTGTCTTTGTTTTTTATTTTGTTTTGTTTTTTCAAGACAGGGTTTTATGTGTAACTGTCTTGGCTATACTGAAACTTACTTTGTAGATCAGATTGACTTTGAACTCACAGAGATCCTCTTGATTATGCCTCACAAGTGCTGGGATTAACAGAATGCACCACCACTGCTTGGCTGTTAGACCTCGAATTCACAGAGATCCAAATAGATCGGCTGTCTCCTGAGTGATGGATTAAAGATGTTAGTCACCACTCCCTGACATTCATGGCTTGGCTGTGATTGATTCTATCCTCTAATATTGCAGACTATTTCATTAAATCTACAATATATCACCACACCCCTATTTTTCCTCAAGAATGGAAGATTGGTGTTTTGATTACTGAACTCTTTGATCTCAAAACTTTCTGGTAGATCTCTTGACTACTGATGCTTGCACTGGACAGTGTGGCCAGAGACACTGATGGTATTTCCTAAAACATATAGTTGCCCATGGCTAGGATGCCAAGCTCAGCTTCCCTGTTCTGGATCTATGAAAGATGGCTGGATAGAGAGGATATAAATTGTTAAATGTCTTTATCTCCAATTTCACACCATATTTAATGTATGTAGGCGAATATTCACTGTCCTAGCCTCCCAGGTTGCAATGATGAACACAGGAATATTTGGCTAAGGGGAAAGGAGCTTCACCCCTTCTGCAGAAACCCAGCATATTTGGAACAAAGAACTCCAATTTCGCCCACTATCTCTTGGGGAGGAATAAAACCTCTACATGCCATTCTTAAATCTAGGGTGCATTTCCAGAGACCAGAAGAGCTTGGCTCTCTAGCCAGGGTGTGAATTTCACCCTCAAATGCCCCCAATGAGTTTTGTGGGAGTTCTTTGACTTACCACACTTGGGAGTAGATTGAAATTTAATCTCTGAGTAGGAGGCTAGTGAGGAGAGTCAATGTTCTGTAAACTACTGAATAAAAAACAGAGACAAAAAGTCAGATAATAAGTATATGTTTTATTTAATAATCATCTCAGCAGTTTCAGTCAGCTTTCTGTAATTTTTGTGATGAATGCAAGTGATACTTCTCTGCATATCCTCAGTGTTGAGAAAACAGGCTGGGGAAATAATTTTTTAGTCAAATATGAAACCATACTTGATTCTAATACCTTGGAGGAGATTTCTTTCTACTTTCCATTGTTCTGTAAATGAAAAGTAAATTATGCTTTGTTAAAAAACTTTCCACTGAATAGTTTTATAGCAAATGTTTCATTCACTTCAATAAATAAATGTACAATATTTTTGAAGATTGAGACTCAAGCTTTGCAAAATTTAACAACTCTACCAAATTAGTCTCTCTGGTTTTTATTCTACAATAGAAAATTATACTTTTTAACTTTTAGTTAAGTAGCATTTAAATAAAATGTCTAATTCACTGCTGAGTCTTTGGGGAACATGAGACTTATGATACACAGAGGTAGTTAATATTTCAAAACTGAAGGACTTTAATGATTGCACCCTATTTTTAAAGTGGTGCAGTCTCTCTGTCTCTGTCTCTCTGTCTGTCTCTCTGTCTGTCTGTCTCTCTCTCTCTCTCTCTCTCTCTCTCTCTCCCTGTGTGCGTGCATATGTTTGCATGTATGTAGAGTGACATATGTGGAAACCAGAGATTGAACTCAGTTGTCTTTGTGTGGGTAGTTTGTTATAGTGTCTGGGTGAGGTAGAGGAGATGGATGTTATGGAGATTCTGAAAACTGATCCTTAGAAGGAGGGGTCATAGATAGAGAGGTAATCAGCACCATTGAGAAACGGCAGTGAGCAACCTAGCCCTGAGATTTAGAATCCGGTCTTGAATTTCTGGGAAAATGTATTTTGAAAGTATGTATATCTAAGCCCAAACTGATCTATGTGTGATATGGAGTGAGATTATATGACCTTTTAGGTTCTCTTCTATAAGATGGATTTAATAAGACTGCAGGATGATGGTGAATAGTCAAGGCAACACAGGATCAATAAAGAGCTGACTTATTCCCAGTCATTATTTAAGATTAGAAAGCTAATTGTGACCTCAGCCTAGGAAGTCAAAATCCATATAGGAAATGGCCACTGGCTTTTGTGTGTGGTCAGAATGGATCCTAGCTATAACAGAGTGGAAGGCAGGAGGCAAGCAAAAGCTAAAGTGAGGACTGTTACAGGGCCTGGGACTAGGGCATACCTTAGCATCCCCTCACTTTCTCCTCAATGGAATGGTCAATCTTGCCTTTGTATAGAGGGTTGGCTTATATATTACTTATCTTTGAACAGTATATGCTGCAACACTATATAAGTAATTAGAAAATAAAGCAAAATATATAAAAATTTACTATATTAAATATTATCAAATTAATAGAAATATTACCATGCTAAGTGGCTCACACATCTTCTAAGAAAGGCAGATAAATCTTGGAATTATTTCCATCTTTAAAACAATCTAAGCTTAATCACTTAACTCTTTTCTCTGGCATCTATTTTGATTCGGTGCACTATGAGACTCACAAACTGACCTCTCAGGATGGTGAGAGAGATCAGGACCTGAATCTGATCCCTAAAATTACATAAAAAAGATCTAGCAGTGGTATTATATGATTATAATTATTCCAGCACTGGGGAAGCAAAGTCATGAGGATCCATGAGGCTCACTAAACCCATCCAGCTGAGTCTACTTAGTAATTATCAGGCTAGTGAGACACCCAGCCTAAAAAGGAGAGGAAGGCTGTCCAAGAAAAATACCTGAGGCTCTCTTCTGATCCCCATAAACACATACAAACACATGTTCTTCTTGTACACACCCTTACATCTGCATACACATATGTGGGTACATGCACACCAACATACCATCCCCTATAGAAATCACCCATTAGTAGTAGAGAGAAGCAGTCATTATAGAAGACATAATATGGATTCCTCTTGCTATGTCTACCTAGTCTTGGTACTTTATAGGTTTGGGGACAATATGGTATTTTGGAGGAAAAATGGCTGGTCCATTTCTGCCTACATTTCTTCCTGAAAATGTGATTATTTCTATTTCTCTATAACTGATAAGAACAAGTTATAGAGATTTATCCCCTGAAGTTATGTGACACCTTCAGCATCTTTTACCTGGCCCTTCATATGTATACTGCACTGATTTATTGGCCTGGGTTTATCACAGAGATAACAGGACGGATTAGAGGAAGTACACAGAGCCCAGTTTGCAAAGAGTGAGGGAAAGCTTCTGTTGGCCTCTGACAGAATACATTTGCATCCCAAGTGTTCCTTTGAGTAGCTGAAAGAGATTTCTTTTCTTGGTTAAAATCAAATCAAAAGAAATCATCAGAAGTTTCTGCATGGAAGTGTGAATCTTGCAAATTTCTAATCAGAAAGAGAAGTATTTTCTCAAGGTTTATCCCCAAGGGCACTCAACTTGACTCTGATGTTTCTAAAATTCACACAATATGTTTCTGTTCCCTGTAGTGGGATTATGTTGTTACACTGAAAATAATTGTATAGCCTACTGGCTTAATAAAAATGCTGATTGGCCAAAGGTAGACAGGAAGTGTGGGCAGGGCTACCAGACTAAGAAAACTCTGGAAACAGGAAGAACAGAGCAGAGATATCAGAGAGATGCCACGGAGACATCAGGAGAAGCTAGCAGATGCAGAAGACAACTATACTGCTCTGAGTAAAGGTACTGAGCCTCATGGCTGAAGAAGATAAGAATAATGAGTTAGTTTAAGAGCAAGCAATATGCAAGAGCCATAGGCTGATCAGCATAAAATTAATACAAGCGTCTGTGTGTTTCTGTAGGACAGCAAGACTGTATGACTGAGGGACTGTGGGTCTGGACCCCAGGGCTAAGCCAGAAAGGCTGGGCCAGAAATATAATACTATAGTTCTCTTAAAATGAAAAATCCCTGGTGCTTCAGAGTAGGTCCCTCAACAGAAACTCATATGAACTATTTTACTGTTCTAGGTGGATAGTTGACAATATTGTCAGTATATGTAAATAAACTTTGTAAAAGGAGAATTTGTTGGATGGACTTACAGAATAAAGGCTGAGTAGTCCTATAATATGTGAATGATGGAAAGGCTAACAGAAAAGTAGTTGCCATGGCTCAGTAGTCCACATCTGGTGCTAAGAGTCTACATGGTTCTTGGAAATCCAAGGAATGGGTTCAGATGGTCATGAAAGATAGTGGTGGCATCAATGGGTTTGAGATACTTACCAGCAAAAGGCAAGAACAGGGAGGCAAAGAGCTACTGCCTTTTCTCTGGACCTCTTTATATCTGAACCAATTCTACATAGCGCTGCCCATTCTTGTGGAGTTTCTCTTCTTTGTTAGTTCTTAAAAATGCCCTCACAGAACTCCCCACAAACATCTCTCTTACTTGATTCCAGATCCAACTAAGTTGACAATCAAGGCTGACCTCACAATAGATGTACTTAAGAATTTAGAGTTTCTCAGTTCCGTTTTATAACCATTTCAATACCCTCCATATACTCCATGTAATTAGACATTGTACACCCACTGACTTTAGAAATCAGACTTAGAACATTTGAAAGAAGACAGTGCTTTAAAGGCCAGGTAAATATCATAGTATAAGGTGATACTTATTGAACAGTTCGTATCTTCCAATGTAGCCCGTGGGTTTCTGTGTATTGTGTTGGAGAAGCTTGGCTTCTACAATAGCAACTCACAGTCTTGTTTCTGATCATAAAATCTACCTTGGTTGGTTGCCCATTTAAGACTCAGCATGTGACAGGTCTAATTTAATAACTATTCTGAATTTAGCTAGCAGCTGTCATGAAGTCAAAAGGTGATTGTTTCTATGTGAAAAAATACAGTTTTCAAAAAACATTTTAAGGTTGGTAGATTCAACCCTGTAAGACCTACTGTTGAAGATACAAAAGGTACAAAGTTTAGCAGTTATCAATCCCAAGAATGCAAAACCCACCAAAACTGGACGTGACCTTCATGATCTTACCTAGCTTTCCATGAACAACCACATCACACACCCTTTTCCATTACAGGTTCAATACAGGCTTCCCAGCCTCACCAATCCTGCCTTTACATTGATGCCTCATCTCTCTTCATGATGCTTTTGCTACATTTTATATTCATTTAATAGGTGAGTCTAATGCTGGTCTTTTGCCTAGGAAAGTAGGATTTCCCAATACACATCTTCCTCTGGAGTCCTTCCGTGATATATTTCCAAACCTAATGCTTATTTCTTGCAGCATACCCACAGTGGACAACTCCATTGGATTGTCAAATGGCAGAGACCTCTGGGAGCTTGTCCACCTTCTTGTGCATCAAATCAGGATGCAAAAGAAGAATCTAGCAAGAATAAAGGCAATCTTCTTCTAAGTGTTTCACCCAGTCGTAGTTGGGATTGTCATCCCAACTAAAATAAAGAAATAAGTAAAACAAATAAGGAGTTGTATACCCTGGCATTTTTACAGCCATTTCTATATATGCATTGTTCCTCCAATTCTATGATAGATAGATCTGACCTTAAATAATTTTTGTGTATGATTGCATGTTTTCTGACATGAGATTAAGTATTTTGTATATATAAACATGTGTATATATATGTATATGTATATCTGTGTATGTGAAAGAGAAAAACAGAGAGAAAGAGGGTGACCTTTCTAAGTTAGCGTGTAAAGTCCTTGGTAGTGAAAAAATGATGTTTTGGGGAACTATTCATTGAACTTAACAGGTGGATCTTGGCTGCAGTCAGAGAATAAATGTGGCCTTATTTAATTCACAGATTTTTTTTTCTGAGTTCTTGCTTAATTTCCAGCACTAAAACTTTAGTTTATCTCTTTCTGAAACTTGGTGCTTCTTCCTCCTATTTCATTTCACGCCCAGGGTATATGTGCATAATGAGCCAAGTTCATCTCAGTGCTTTTTATTTCCTTGTGTGAGAGTGATTTTAATAGCATTTGTTTTAAGCAAAGGTCTGTTTTTCAAAGTAAACACACCAAGCTTGGCTAAAGAAAACTATTTGAATAATATTCATAAAGTAATAAAACCTTGAAAATGCAAATATAAAATACACTATCCATGGCTAGTAATGTTATTCATACACTTTACTAAATGCAGTTAGAATGGGATATAGCTAATCATAGAAGAATCATAGTCCAGACTACAAACATATTTCCTCTGAGGATATCAAAGAACTTTTTCTGAAAGTAATCATAATATTTGTATATAATAGCCATTTCTTTTTTTTACCATACATAAATCATATAGGCAAATAACTTTTTTTAAAAAAGATTTATTTTATTTTTATTCATGGGTATGTGCATATGTGTGCGGGTGCCAGTGGAGGCCAGAAGAGAGGGCCTGACCCTGAATCTGGACTTACATGTGCTTGTGTTGGCAACTGAACTGAGCTGTCACAGCTGAGCTCTCTGTCCAAAGCCAGGGAAGGTAGGTAACTTTCAGATCGAGGATTGCAATATCATTTCTTTTTCCATTCACAATGTGGATGTTTAATTAGTGTTACTGACTGCTTCAGAAGTCTCTCATATTTTTTTCAGTTTTACTTCTTAACCTTAAAATATAAGCTAGAGTATGTATCAAAGCACAGCTTCTTTGTACAGAAATATAAAAATTCACTTCTCATTCCATTTTTTCCCTAGCTGGCTGCTTAAAAAATTTAAAACATAAAAAAGGGGATATATTTCTTTTTATTTATTTTCGGAAAGCCATTCTGGAGAAATTAGTTTATTTGCTGTTCTTGTTTGTTTGTGGTTTTGTCTTCAATTAGTGCTATTTTGATTGTGAAAAGATTGTAAAAGATTAGACTATGGATGTCAATGACTATAGACTTATGGTCTGGTCGAGAGATGGGTAGAATTCTAGGAAAAGTGTTCTCCATAACATAATGGCTATGTTGAGTGGAGGGATATACAATGACAAGTTCTGGCAGAGTCCAAATGCTGTCTCTTGGAAGCTGGTCTCAGAGTGTATCATAGTCTATTATAATGCTTATACATGCAGAAAATACACATGTGATTTCTACTCACTGGGGACTTTTCTACTTGTCATGTGTTCTGTGATATTTTGTGTTTTTGGCAAATAACTCTTTTCCAGAAATCAGAGTTATCCACTACTTAACCATAGAGGCCAGACAGTAGTGACTCACACAATTAATTCCAGTGGTATAGAGGTGGGGACAGGAATACAAGGCAAGTGGAGATAAGACCTTGGCCCTTTAAGTTGGAGGATCTGGAGAGGTAAGAAGTCACTGGTGGCTGCTCCTTTGCTTGGCTGATCTTTCAAGTTATTATCCTGGTACCTGACTCCTGGTTTTTATTGATAAGACTAACTAGGTTCATGCTTTAGTCATATGACCTTCTGTCTTCCATCAAGTGTTAACTGTTAGTTTCCTATTGTATAGCTGTAGACTTTGAGAGATTCAATAACTCTATAAATGATATGCTACCAATAGAGGGTGGAGCAGGGCATTTAAAACAAGCTGTCTGAGACAAGTCATGTTCTTCTCCTTATACCACAGTGTCAGCAAGTTATCTCCCAGTCATGGTGCTCTGAGTGCTGAGGGTAAACCACCCAGTCTAAGTGTTTAAATACATTATTTTATTTGATTTATAGAAAAAGTTTGTTATGAAGATGGACTTGTCTTACATAGACTGTGAGAGGAAATTCCACTTGCTTAGACTCATTCATTTAGTTCACAGAAGAGATAATCTTATTAGAAATATCCCATTGTGCAACCATCAAATGATAGATTCCCCTCCCTCAGCAACAGTTTTATCTTTTGAAACTTGTAATTATTCCAGTGATGAGAATGACCATTCACCTTCAATTTTAAGATAAAGAAAAGTACTATCAAAATATTTCTTCTGGTTTCAGCTCTGCCATGCTTTCTCTCCAGTGTCTCATGGAACCTTCCGTGATGTTCACAGCACCTTCTTAAGATGATTCTGCTAGCCTCATGTCTCTGGATGCATTGGGTCACTCCTCAGTTTTATGATGCTTTAATGCCTTCTTAGTTGCTACATTAATGGCTGTGGATTTAAAATCCTAGCCTTTACTTTATCGTCGGAGCTTCAGATATGTTTAGGAGTATCATTGAAGGCCTTAAAGGCATCTCACTCAACATGATCCAAACTAGAAGCTTCCTAAAGCTTACCTGACTTAGCAAAAGGCAGGCTTTCTATCTAATTCCCCTTTCTTTGCCCTCTGCATCTAGTCTATCCTCAACTTTTTAGCTGGACTACTTGAGTTGGTATGTGTCTTCTTCTTCTTCTTCTTCTTCTTCTTCTTCTTCTTCTTCTTCTTCTTCTTCTTCCTTTTCCTCCTTCTTCCTCTCTCTCTCTCTCTCTCTCTCTCTCTCTCTCTCTCTCTCTCTCTTTCTCATATGTGCAGTGCACATGGGTGTCAGTGCATGTCCCTATGCATACACAGAGTCGAGAGGAGGGGATCAGATATCTTTCTCACTGGCTCCCAGCCATGTTCCTTTGAGACAGGATCTCTCATAGAACCTAGAATTAGGCCAGAGTCCAGCCTACCCTCATAATTTTCCTTTCTCTTCCTTGCATAGTGTCGGGGTGTAGGCATGCACAACCATGTCTAACTATTTTTACAAGAGTACTAAGGTTAGAACTAGGTTTCTCATGTTTACACAGTAAACACTCTTGCACGCTGACCCATTTTCCCAGGCCTGAATTTATTCAGGGTTTCACTTTTGTATCTTTAGTTGAACCTAAAGTATCTTATTCTTCAGGTGCTATTCTGGTATCCCATTTGCTCCTCTGTTAGAACTTTTGTCATTCAACAGTGAAGACAAAGACTTGTTTGGCTTTGAGACAAGATCTTACTCCAAACCCAGGCTAATTTAGAACTCACCCACCGTCTGTCCAGGTTGTCCTGGAACTAATGAAAAAATTCTTTTGCCTTAATTTTCCATGTCCTTGACTGACTTGACTCCATCATATCCAGTTTTTTTTAATATATTTAATCAGTCAGACTGCAAAAAGTATTTTGCTTAAAATTTTCCAATAACCTCCCACTGCATTTAGAGAAATATCCTAGGTCCTTCCCAGGGTATTTCTCTAAGAGGACTAGGAAGCCCTTATGCTGTGTCTCTTCACTTTAGATCTAGTTTGCCTAGTGTCTTGCTCACATGCTCTGATTGAATGGCTTGCTTCTGCTCATACATGCCAAAGCTGTCCTGTGCTGAGGGTACTGGAGTTTGGACACATTGTTTTCCAGGTGTGTGCATGTTTGGCTCTTCCTGACTCTTAGATTCTGGTGATTGCTTTTGGCTGATTACCTTTCTTAAGCAGGCTCCCTCTGTTTTATTCTGCCCATACAACATACCATTCTTCAAAATGATATTTTTTTCTCCTTTTATTATTTGCTTATCAGATATTCATCTATCTTCCTAATTGGAAAGAAGATCCTAATGGACAAGAACGTGTGTCTCAGTGCAAAATGTTCATGCAAAACCACTTACTATTTACTAACAGTCAAAGTGCTGAGGTGAGGCTTTGAAATGGAAATCGGGGGGAACAAATGAATGGACACTTCACAATGGGCTCACTTGGTTTAGGTTATGCTCACTAGCTATGTCACCTAAAGCAAATTTCCCTCCTGTCAAATAGTGCTATTAGTAGCAATTATCTCCTGAGTGTGTTTGGATGATTACACAAAGTAATAAAAGAGAAGTATTTAGTGGAGAACCTGGCACATAACACCCCAATAGTGCCAGTCATCCTTATATAGTGACTTTAGTCCTGTGATATATCAGGTGATGTGGGAAGGAATGCTATGTCTTACATTCTATTTGCCCAGGGGTAGAAAGGGAAAAAGAAGTTTAATGGACATTAGATGTGGTTGGGATAAGGTATGGGCTGAAATGTGTCTTCTAATTCACAGTGTTCTTCCATCCCTGCAGAATTGCTATATAAAGCCTGTTCATGCTGGATGCGACACTACTTTAGGACTATCATAAATTTAGATCATGATGTGAACATCACCCCCAGGGTGATGGTCCTATTGCATCTTTTCTACTTTATTTAGTCCACTACGTGTAAACATTTTTTTATGTAATTTGCAATCAGTCAATTGTTACTGTGTTTACTTTTTGCCAGCAAGGTATTAGAATTCCATGTCATTTTACTTACCTCTTAATTATCTTGTTTAGCCCAGGCTGGATCTGAGCTCTTGAACCTGCTTTCCTGGCCTCCTAAGTGCAAGGTTTCAGCCATGCACAACTATATTCATATTTTCCTTGTGTTCCTATCTTTGAATGTTACATTTTGAATCTTGATACCTTCCACATCACCTTGCTTCCTCAGTGCATGCTTCTTACTGAACCAGGTGCTCAGTCAGTGTTTTATATATGACTGAACATCTGACTCCAGTCTTCTATTTCACATGAGCAAGGTGGGACTAACACTTCCAGAGGTGGTTCTGACGTAAGAAGTTTCCGCAGAAGGCCAAACAGCTGCATCATGTTAGTTGTACAGAAGATGAGGCAGCACCATGACATCAGTCCTGGCCTAATTATGACACTGGGCTGTCTGACACTCAACAGTCTGGTTCTCAGAAGTGGCAATTTTATGCCAGATGTTTCATGGCCACACACAGAGCCCGAAGAAATGTTAGACTTAAATCCCAAGTAGCACAGGCATGTCTCTACAGGTTACTGGAAAGTTTAGCTCGGCCCTGAACTTCCTCAGCCTGTTAGACTTTGAAGGCATTGCTCATATTATGTGCCCTCGATTTTCATGTCCTTAAACTTTAATATCCAATATCCTCTTGTAAAGGGGCCAGTGTAAATACGAATGTACCTAAGGGCCTCTGCTATTCTTTAACTTGTAGGAGGCACAGAATGCACAGTGGATTATAGACTATATGGGTGGTGCTTTCTTGCTCCTGGCACATTTAAAGAAAGTTAATGATGGGATTAACAATACACACAACTTTTTTTTAGAAAAAAATATTGATGGTTTTACTTGTATCCTTTGCAACACACTGACTATACACATCCATTGAAGACCTTCCTTTCCCATCTACACTTAGATATCCTGTTTGTAGGCTTCCATTGTTTATATTGCATCACATGGCTCCAATTCAAGTGGCATATCCATTTCTACAGTCTCTCTAGGTGACATCTATGCATTGTTTTCCCCTATTTCTCCCACTTTTAACATTTGGGAAAAGTTTGGCATACAAAGGGACTTCTTAAAGTTACTGCTCTATATTTATCCCAAGATCTTTTTCAGGAGAGGTTAATCACACTACTTAAGGCAAATTCACAATAGTTAAAATAGGCCATTAGGAATTCAGTCAGGTGCAGCTCCTGTAAATTGACTTCCAAAGTTGCAGGAGAAAAGACAAATGCTTAGTTCTAGCTCAGGATCTGTCTAAAAATCATGGTGAGCATCACAAGAAATTGCACTTTGCTGAAAGCTGTCAGCTCTCTAAAAGAATCAATTTATATTTAAAATTTTGTTAAAATGTAGATAGTAAGGAAAATTCTAAATGGCTGTTTTCAAATAGAGAGCAGCACAGTGTTGTTAAGTCCTGGTAGACTAGATGTTTCTTGGGGGTAAATGACACAATTCCATTGATGTGGTGACCCGTTTTTAATACCTTGCATACTATTTTACACAGAGATGATGCCTGGTAAATTGGTTTTCAGTCAATTTGGCTGTTTTCATTTAATTATCTATATTAAATTTTAGAGAAAAATAAACCATTTCTTTTAAAATAATATCGAGGAATAATGGTAAAGTGAGCTTTAAGAGGTTCTCCTTGGCTTTGCCATCACCTGCTGTGGGCTTTAGATGGTAACTGTTCCTTAGTCGTTATTGATCTTAGCCATGAGAAGGCAGCAGTGAAATTCACATTTGCTCTAAAATTTGGTCATTTGACTCTTTTCCTTTTTTTTTTTTTTTCTGGTGCTGAAAACTGAACTCACAGATTTGTATACACTAAACAAGTTTTCTGATCACTGACTTATATCCCTAGTTCTATTTATTTTTTCTTTAAAATTGCATTATTTATTCATTTTGTGGGAAGGGGAATATCAGGCATGTAGAGATCGGAGGGTAAATTCTTTTGTATCACAGTTTCCTTTATTGTTTCATGACCTGTACCCATAGCAGTTCTCCATAAAATACACACACACACACACACACACACACACACACACACACACACACACACACACAATGCACATAAAATTTAAAACTTAAAATTTAATTCTATTATTATCCTAATTTTAAATTTTACATGGGTTGCAGTTTACCCAAAAGTATCATTTTCTTCCAGGCATCGGACCGTAGAATTTATATAAGCAATTGACTCACCTCTGCCTCCCTCAGCCCAGGATGAGTTCTGGTTCTTGAGATCCTGTCTGAATCTGTGGCTCTCAGAGTTTTGAAAACTTTCTTGTGGGAACTTGTAAAAATAGGTCAGAGTAAAGACACAAATGGCTGTCCTTGTCATACCCAGTTGAAGTTTATGGTATTCTAATTACAGTAGGCCTGAACCTTTGGTGAGCTGGGGTAATTAAACTATTCGGAGGGAGCAAATCATTACAGATTGGAGATGAATTTGCCCTTCCAGGATACTGATCAGAACACAGAACGGGGATATTTGCTTAATAGTGCCTGGAAAAGTGAAGGGCATTGTACTTATAGAAAGTAGTTTGTTCACATAAAACCAAACTGGATGCCATTTGCTTCACTGGGATTGTTTTATAATCACTTCAGTTTTACTAATAATCCTGACTCTCTTTGTCAGAAAATAAAATGGTTACCTTGATAAGCAGAGATCTGAGCAGAAGCTCCAAGGCCTGCTAAGATGGGGAGGTGGTGGGTTGCTTTTGTTCCATATATCTTATCAGGTTACTGATATATGTATATATGATATATAAATTATAAAACAAAGAAAGAGGACATTTTATAGTTGGGAAAGGCTGGGGTAGGTATTCTCCACTGCAAGAGGTAGATGGCTATGGACCATTCTTCCCTTCTGCCTGCCTGGGCTGAGTACTCCTCATTCTGTAAGAAGAAGAGGCATTTCGGGCCATGCTTTGCTATCAGCAGATACACACTATTCTGGGGAAACCTGCTCTTCTGTTAAATCAGGAAAGGGACTTCCAGGATCCTTCTAGAACACCAAGAATGCCCTGAGAGTGTAGTTTCGCTGGGAACATAGAGAATACAAAAGAGATATGAGCCTATCAAGTCTGCTCTTCATACCTGTTCCGTTTTCTCATCCCTGGTCTCTCCCTCTCCTGTTAGTTCTCCTTGTCCCCCTAGATGTTTTTATTTCTAGTTTCTTGTCATGTACACACACACACACACACACACACACACACATACACACACACACACACACACGCACACCTCTGTGTGCGTGCACACACAGTTTCATGTACCTATGTAAATTGTGGCAATTTTAAATGAAAGGATGCAATGTTGGTCTTTTTGAAATTGGTTGATGAATTGACCATGATCAAGAAAATAAATGCAATTAGAAGAACATTCCTTTCTGAGATACAGCCACCCATCATTAAAGAGGTGATAGGAAAAGCTAAGGTTAAAACAAAAAAAGTATCCTCATGGTTAATTGGATATTTGAGCAATGTGGCTGTAGGGCTCGATGAAGTTGCTGTGATGTTTCACTGCAGTGCCACAGCACAGTTCAGCGACCACAGACTTAAAATAATAAACGTTTAGAAATAGTAAACACTAATTTCTGGCATTAGCTAAGGACAAATGCAGTCACTACTCAGGGGATCTGGTGGCACACTCTTCAAGTGATTATACCTTGCCTTTTGCTTGCACTCCAGGGACAAATGATGATTTGGGATGACTGCCAGACACTCTCAACCTGTTTGGATTTATCTAATTTGTTGGTTTTGACCTTTCACAAAGAACATACTGAGTGGTGAATCAGAGCCCTGTCTCTCAGTTCTAATGGTCTTTCTATACTTACTCAAACCCAGTCCTGCACTCTAAGGGACACAGTGTGCTTTATTAGTTCTTTATGGAATTAATGTATATATTAGTTCTACACTATCACCCCTCTGTAGAATTTTTGTCTCTATCTAGCACTGAATTCAGTTTAGATTTGTGTTTAGGGTAACATGGATTTATCTTCTACTCTGGAGGAGTAATCATCCATTCTGTGAATTTATAGATTATAGAGAAAGGAAAAGCCATTTAAGCATCCTGCCATGCCCCTCAGATTTTGGTATTAAAGAGAAGCCAGGTAACTTGGTGATTGACACACCTTGTTTTCGAGTAGGGTGTAAACCCAGTTTCTACCTTCCTACAAAACTCCTAATTGAATGTCTTCATACACAGAACATATGGTGATATTTTGTGTGTGTTCTAACAAATAAAGCTTTTCTGAAGATCAGAGGGCAGAGTTAGCCTTTAGTTATCCATAGAAGCTAGGCAGTTGTGGCATATACCTTTAATCCCAGGACTTGGGAGGAGGAAGCAGGAAGATCAGGAATTGAAGGTCAACCTGGACTACAGAAGATTGATTCAGTCTAAGAGAGAAGCAGAGCTAGGCAGTGGAAGCTTACACCTTTAATCCAGCACTTGGGATCTCATGCCTTTGATTCAAGTACTCGGGAGACTCAAACCTTTAATCTCAGCACTAGGAATGTGTAGGCAGAAGGTGATGTGGCTGGGAATATAAGGTGGGAGGAGACAGGAGCCTCTTGGGCCTCAGGATTCAGTAGAGATAAGAAGTATCTCTAAAAAGCTAGTTCATGTTCAGCCTTCATATGGGGGAGGAACTTGGTCCTGCCTCAATCTGATATCCCAAGATTTTGTTGACTCCCCATGGGAGGATTTATCTTCTTTGAGGAGTAGATGTTGGGCTAGAGTAGGAGGAGAGGGGGTAAGAGGAACTGGTTGGTATGTTAAAAAAAAAAAGTCTCTCTACTGGCTGCTTTCTTTAGTTCTCTGATTTTTCAGCATTTACCCTGACATCTGGCTCTAGGTTTTTCTATGAAGACATGTTAGAGTTCTTACTACAGAAGAACCTGCTGTAGGTCCACCTTAAGGCTCCTCAATTCCACTAATGCCATCTGAGGCTCAGGTCCCTTCCTTGTAGATTCCTCCTTTGTATGTATGCTCACCTACTGATAGCTGTTGGAAGAGTGCTGACCTGATCCCGTACATGAGCTATGGGTGGTCATGACTAGTTACATAGTGTTATGATTTACAACATGAGCCTGAAATGCCACAAGGTTTCTGGGGGACACTTTCTAAGTACTTTAGCTCTTTGTATTCATTTTCTTATATCAAAGATATTGATCTATTTAGAATCATAAACTTGTGAAATGATTAAAATGATAGTGACCATGTTTTCCTAAAAACATCCATTCACTATTGGATCCATTGACTGTGTGTACAGTCAAAATAGGCTGAGGGGATCTGTTGTCCCTCCACACTCCTCTCAAGCCTGGGCAAAGGACCCATGCTGCATGTGCTGTGACTCTGCCAGGCATCACTCCCCATTTCCTGTTCAGTTTCATCATTATCTATGATTTATTTTATTCTTTGGGTACTTTCTTACCAAAGAAGGAAGAGTAAAGATCATTAGTGGTTTGTTTTCAAGATGATGTCAATCCTTTTGATGACAAAACATATTCTTTGATGTGTTCTTCTGTGTGGCTTAATCACATAGGTACCAGGTTCAGTGAGTGACCCTGAATCAAAGCATAAGATGGAGAGTACACATGCACACACACACACACACACACACACACACACACACACACACACACACACACACACCTGTAGACAGACCTCTCCAGTTCCAACTTGGACCCTACATCTAGGAGGCATATTTTATTTCTTTTTATTCTTTTAGGTAAATTTATTTCTTGACACATCCACACATGTAGTACATATACTTTGTGATCATACTTCCAATACTTCCATATGTCTTCTCTCTGACCCACTTTCATTTATTATTTATTTGTTTGTTTTATGACCTATTGAGTTTAATTGGAGTTATCTATATGAACACTAACATGGAACTATCCACTGGGATAGGAGGACTCATCAGTGGCTGCCCTATGAAGATGAATCCTCTTAGTTCCCTAGGGAAGGGAAGAGCCTTATAGCCCCTTATTTATCTGTGAGTGAATGTTGACAATCTCAGTCTTATTCAAGCCCATTTCAGGAAACCACAGCCTGCAATGAGCAGCTAATGTCTAGAAAGTAGCATTTTGTAGCTCTGTTTCACATTGTCCAGCTTTTACGTTCCTTCTCTACTCTCTTGCATAATGTTTCTTCAGCCTTGGAGAGGGTAATATAGATGTTTAGAGCTGAGTCCTCAATGATCACTTATTCTCTGTACCTTGGAAAGCTGACTCTATAAGCCACCACCTTTTATTTGAAGAGAAGCATCTCTGATCAAGGTTGAGAGTGGCACTTGACTATGTTAATAAGATTTGACTATGTTAAGAAGACAGTTTAATATCATGTCCCATTTAGCAAAACAATAGAAGTAAGTTTTCTTTTTCTTTTTTCTTTTTTTTTTTTTTTTTTTTGGTTCTATGACTTTTGGTAGCTGTAGGCTTTTGACTATGTTTATAAAAAACTAGGCTCCCATGGAGTCAGCCAGAGATCCAGTAAGAAAACAATCAACATAGAAGATGATTCAGGGGTTATGGGTATGTGCTATTCTTATAGAAGAATGGAGTCATCAAAACTTAAGTCAGGTGGTTCACAACTATAACTCAAGATTCAGGGGAGTCTCATATCTCTAATCTCTGTGGACACATGCAATCATGTGCACACAACACACACACATACATTATTTTTTTCCAAAACTTGTAAAGGGGAAAGCAGTTTACCCACCTAACAGTGATGCCACTATTGCATCCACAGGGACATCTTGGCTGACATGTTAGTACTTCGGTACACAAAGTTAACTTCTAGGTAAGTTGCAAAGCTTCTTTCATAGCACCTTTAGATATTATGAAAGCTAGCCACCAGGGAAAAGCTTATGGTTCAGATTTGAGATCCAGGTTGATTTCTTTATGTCCTGCAACCACAGTATATATATATATATATATATATATATATATATATATATATATATATATGCCTTACCATTTTCCTTTCATAGGCAACCACAAGCAGTGATAGTGACCTGGGCTGATTTAGAACTTTTAGAACTTTTCCTGGCTAGTACTTCATTACAGTGTTGGACCTACCTGGCACTGTGACTTTCAGTTTGGTCGGACATGTCTTCTGGGATTAGCTTCATCCACACAGACAAGATTCTTTCCAGGACGTATCTTTTTTTTTTTTTTTTTTTTTTTAAATATGTGACAATGGTCTTGTTGGCATTGATTAATAAACTTGTGAAAATCTGATGTTTAGTTTTCTACATTGGTTACCTGAAGGCTCTGGAGATGCCCAAATCAGTAGCATAGCTTAGAATTTATTATATATAACTGGTACCCTGAATCAAATGTATTTTGTATTAAAAACATTTTTATTAGGAAATATTACTGCTACATACAATTTTCTAGAGAGCAATAAAGCAACATAACAATCAGCTTGATCAAATGTTGACATGTTTGGATGTATGTTTATGAGTTCAGAATAAAAATGTATTTTTCCGGTAATATTTTTATTTTTCTTTATTTTTGACATTTTGTGTGACTTGAGTTTGGAAATATCTAGGAAGAAATGTAGCTATTTTTAAAGTCTATCTTGATATTCTCCTATTTACACTCTCACTTGTTAACACTGTAATAGTTATACTTGTTACTGTGGTCGTGGTTTGGATTCTGGTTTCTAGTCTTGTCTCCCTCCCTCTTGAGATGGATCATGTGCTCAGGTTTTAATACCTGCTCTACTCGGCCTTTTGCATTTCAGTCCTACTATCATCACCCCCCCCCTCTCTCTTTTCTCTTTTTATTTCTTCTGGCTTCTGAACTTAGATTATAGAATGAAAACAAATAACAGTATGACAAAGCTTTGAATTATTTAAAATTTTTAGTCCTCTCTTAAAAGCAGAACTAAACAAAACAAAATGAAAAAGCAAACTTGTGCAATACAAAACAAACAAACAAAAAATCCCCAAGACCCCCAAACCTTAGCCATTCCCACTCTTCGGAAAAGAAAAAACAGTCTGGCATTGTAGGATATATTAATTTTTCCTGATGGATATTTTTTCACTATGATTGATTCTAAGAAATAAATGTGATGTTACTGAATGCAGATTAGGGAACTCATACCCTATAGCATACTATGTTAAGAAGTGCAAGTATCATAGACTGATGTAAAGAGCCCAGCTTAGGAAACAGTTAAATGAAACATTATACTTTGAAAGTCAAGGGTTTTGAGTATTTATCACTTTTCTTTACAATTTTCTTTCAATTGATTACAAGTTCATTTAAAATAATGGCTGTTTTGATAACTAGTCTGCAAAATTCCTAAAAATGTAAGAGCTGACTCTTTGAAGGAGTTCAAGTGTGACCCTGACAACATGGCTTAATTATCCAAATAAACAATTATTATTGTTAAAGACAGTTCTGATTTGTTTTGTTTTGAATATTTCATGTGTAAATTTTACTTCTGGGTAATCACTGTTTATATTTCTCAACTCAGTTCATCAATTCGTTTTCCACCTGTGTTTCTTAATTCTACAACTTCCTTCAATCCTCATTTGTTTTCATGAAGTATTTTCTTTACCAACCTTTTTAGTAAAAATATGAATTGGAATTCCATTTTCTCGTTGTCTTGAGAGAATAGCTTAACTGGATAACAGCTGCCATTGACAGGCTCTTCTCCTGGGTATTTCTGGGTCTTGCCTGTGGTCTGGCACAGAGAAGGCGGGGTCAGCATGCTCCATGAATGCCATCCCTTTTTTCTCACTTTCCGCTATCTTTTAGGTTCTTTTCTACCTTTTACATATTTTATGTTTTATAATTTCATTGAAACACATTCTTACTAGGTTTATCTTCATTAATCCTGGAAAATAGTCATAGAAATACTCAGGTCTAAGCATTTTTTTTTTTTTTTTTTTTGCTTCAGCTTGGAAAAAAATAATACAATTTTTCCAAACTATATTTATGTTTTTTCATTTTCTATGTACAAACCAGTTATAAAGTGGATATTGTCAATCCATTCCCCATGTTTCGTAGCTGGCATTTTGTGTTTGCACACAAAACAAAATAAACTAAAAACAAACAAAACCCAGAATGAACAAATAAAGAGACCAAAAAACAACATTCTATCCGTCACTACTCTTGTCTATGTGGGTGAAGCCTTTAGTGTTTTATTTTCTTATTCTCTACTTCTTTAACTGGTTTTAGGCTGGTATTTGTAGCACCACTAACATCCTTTCCAATGAAACATGTCTCACTTCCTAGGCATCTGATTGGTTCATTTTCATATCTATTTGTTTTGTCTTATGATTTAATTCCAAGTAATACATTTTTTCATTTATCTCATTATGGGCTCCCAGCATGGAAACTCTGAAGTTTTCTTCAGACTTTCCCAAAATTAGTTCTCATAGAGCATATGTATATTTAAATTTCTTTTCTGTACAGTATAAGTTAACATTCTTCATAATTTTCATTTCACAACTTATTTTGAATTGATTTTTATTGCTGTTGATTTTATTCTTGTTTCATTTTCCTTCTATCAGATCTTCTCTAGTTGTGTTTGCTTTTCTCTCTGTCCCTTGTTTGTTTGCTTGTTTTTACTTATTTACTGGTTATTTTTAGCAGTACTGTGAATTGATTCCAGGACTTCAAGCAAGGTAGCCAAACACACCATCACTAACCTATGTCACTGACCTATGTCTCTCATTTTTATTCTAGTTTATCTGAGACTGTTACCATCTACTTCTTTTTTTTTTGTTTATTAAATTATTTATTTATTAAGGATTAAACACAAGTGGCAAATTCTTAATCAGATTAAACAAAAAAAGACCTACTTCAATAAAACTAGAAACTGAAACATAAACATTATAACAGATATGAATGAAATTCCCAAAAATCATAAATAAATAAATTATAAATTACTTTTGATAAATTGAAGATTCTGAAAAAAAAAACTGGTGAGTTTTTAGATAGCAAAATTAAACCTAAATTCAATGAATGATTTTAACAAATGCATGCTTTGTAACATTGAAATATTTATTTATTTTTTTTTGAGTTTTACTTTATTTTTTTTCTTTTTTTTTTCTTCTTTATTTTGTATTTATCAAAAAAAAACAGTAAAAAGAATTTAAAATGCAGAAGAGTTAACAATAACTATACAGAGGATAAGAATCATAAGCATGGCTTATCAAGGGTAGAAATACAAATAAGATTGCTACACCTATATTTTCTTTGTGTTCCGCTTTCCCTATATATCCTTATTCAAGGTCTCTTCCCCCTCCCAACACATCTGGTCATTTTTCTTCTCTGCAACTGCCCATCCCCTCCCTGGGCAGGGAGCAGACAGTCCTATGGTCCCACTGACCCAATAATGCTTAGATCAGTCTCCACTTCTGGCCAAATCCAGTTCTTTCCCCCCTC